>JAHDVE020002176.1:0-87083 GCA_022606495.2 Halesus radiatus | reverse complement strand
GATAAGGTTATTGCAAAACTTTATACAGGGTCATGAGGTCAAGGTATGCTTGTCGGTTAGAGAGAGTGGAGACGTTACAGTTCGAGATCATATCTATGTATCCCCGTTTAAGTGCGCTCATTCTGGAATTGAAACATTGCCGAAATTCCCTTTAGATTCTTTCAGTAATATTGCTATGTATTGCCTCCATTTGTCCGTTCCCCGCATACGCTCTACCTGTTGGGTTAGATTATGAACAAATTCGATCGTGAGCATGTAGATTCAGTCACGCAAATTTTCGCTTGAATTTCGCACCTGTATAACAGCAACGTATCATATTTTTAGCTAGACGAAACTTATAACAATTTTTTGTGATTTGTTTATAAACTTTTGACCGAAACGGCACAATTTTCCCCTTAATACCTTAAATAACGTACGGAAATTCCAAAACAAACTTGTCAAATAGAAACGTCAATGCCCGAAGCCGATCGAATTTGGGTAAACGATTTTCGCTGTGGGTTTATAAATATTTGACAATTCTGAAAACATACGTTGAAGTTTGGGCTAGGGTTACACAAGTTGAAATGTTGTTTTCATGAATATTATTATTGACCTATACTTCTCAGAAAGTCGCATTTCAGTTGATCTTTGAACCTCAAAGTTTGGAAGTTAACAGCGATCAAGTCACAATTTATTTATATCCGAATTACCATAAATATTTTAAATACGTGGGGCGGCAGCCTTTCGAGACTCTTTAATAGACAACAGGACGTTAAAACGCGTCCCAAGTAATTAGATAATTGCGTATAAAATGTGTTTAGTTCACACTATTGAATAACCACACAATATAAGGGGCTGAGGGTAGAACGATCTCCCCGCATCGGCACGGCAGCTCGAAACCAGCTTCTGAGTACCCAGACTGTGCTAACCAGCTCGTCCCCAATGTGAGAGGGAATAAAAAATTATTTTAGACAATGCTTATGGCCTCGTTAAATAAATATTTGTAAAGTAATTGCTTTTATATGGTTTCGCCACAAAACGCTATTGGTTGAACAATAAGCCTTCAGCTGATAGTAATTTTATCTTCACGTGAAAACCATCATTTAAGAATACCAAAGTATATTTCTAATTTTTCTCTTTTATTAGTAAAAAAAATACAGACAGTTTTATTAGTAAAAAAAATAACACAAAACTACGTAATTTAACTTTAGTAGTGGAGCTAGGTTAATGAACCCCAAAGAACTGGGTTAAGGAAAGCAAAATAAATAAAAATCTACGAGGATGAAATTAAATTCTTAATGCACGAACAAATTCGGGAAGAGAAAGGGGAGAAAAAACCAAAAGAAACGGTCAAGCATAACTTTATTACTAAGTTATGTTTGAATAAAGGAACTCGTTTGAAAAAACAAATATTCTTGTTACAGTGTTAGTGTGAGTATATTTAATTTCACGAGCGCGTCCCAGAGTACTTGGCTATTTTCGAACACGTGAAGATCTGGGCAAGTAATGGAATAAAACGTAAACACAATTAATAACATCAACTTACAGCACACATTTCTGTTTACCAAAAATATAATGCGAAAGTTTGCAAAAACGGATAAGTAAGTAATATCTTTGTTTATTTCTTGACATGAAAATAAATATGCAGTCATATTTACATTTTTGTGCGAATGAATTGTTGGAATAGAGGAGCGCAGCAAGTCGGTGAAGACCACAAAAAGTGTCAGCCGCCGTCGCTGGCAAGGCTCAGATCAAGACTGCCAAGTCTTGGTTGAAAAAAAAACGTACAACATGCTCTCCTTTTCATATCGCAGTGGAAATTAAAAGGAAATATGAGGGTTTTAAGACGTCAAGACACACAAGTATTTGCTTGACAGGCACAGAAAGCCAAGAGCAAACATTCGCAAGATACAACATCTCACGGAGATATTGGTTACATCATGCTCTCTATTTAAATACGCAATATTTTCCCTGAAGATCGCAATTCAGACAGCGGTGATCTGCGTTGCTAAAAAGAGCATCGGCCTTTTATTCGGAGCGCTTCGACTGGAAGGTGAAATTCCAGGAATTTCATAAAAATATTCTTCTCTACACGCTAGTTTTTTTTATGGAAATATAACGATGCACGGATAGACGGGGATCACGAATCAGCAGGCTTTACACTGTTGCCAAGAAACAACATTAACCTATATGAATCACACAAGATTATAATTAACAGTAGTATCAACAATCTACGAAGATAAAGAAATATAAATAAAATGCGTAGTGTTCACGAGTGTTGCGCACATGCCGAACTAACAATGTTAAAATTATGTATGCTGTAGTGTTGGGCGAAGCGGCTCGGTTTAGTTAGCCGGATCACTAAATCAGCTCTTTGTAGTGTACCGGTTCGGTGATCCAGCTCGTTTAAACGACGGTTCGCGTCCTCCCGCACCATGCCCTCTCCCTCGCTCCCCTACCCCTCCTAAAGACGTACACGACACTTTTTTCGTCCAGTTTTCATGAGGATTGTCTTTGCAGAGAGCTGATTTAGTGATCCGACTCACAAAACCGAGCCGCTTCGCCCACCACTAGTATGCTGCACAATGGTATAATATATAACTATACGTATATAGCGTGCATCGAATACAATGTACTTAACTTTGCACGGTATGAGGTATGAGGAGAGCAATTTTACCGTATTTACGTCAAAGCCTAGAGAGTTTTATGCATAATTGTGTAAAGCTGACGTCATTACAAACTGTGCGCGCTGTACATATTTTCAAGCAATATAAATTCTTGCCGCACAGTTGACTTGTTATGATATTATCATAAGTACGTTATTAACATATGTTTATACGTATTGTGAAAACATACTTTGATTCGGTTAAAACACGTGTAGTAAAGGAAACGTTTCTTCATTTCTTCAGCTAAACCTTAAGATCTACTTAAACAACAGCCTTATGAAATGAAAAAAAAAACTTTTCAATTTTTTCCGACAGTAAATAGTTAATTAAATCTTAACAGGAATGCTTGATTTTTACATCTTAGCCGGCCCAAATATATATTTTAGGTGAACACTTTGTTTAATTAATATCTATGCAATTTAACTATGTTGAAAGATGTTAATACTCGTGGGAGATCTCATACACTTTTTATGCTCCGAAAGCGAGAACTGCTTCTGCCAAACGACAGAGTGAACTGCGTTGACCATTGACATTTTTAACGTCTCTTACTTACGGTTTAGCGATTTTCTTTTGACGCATGTCAAAAAATAGTGGTAAAGCTTTGTATACTTCTACTTTGCTGTATTTTCAACATTTTCTAGTTATTTACCATCGTAACACAATAATGTAATATCTCGCACGATTGATATAGATTATCATCTTCGATATATTTGTTAATCATTAATAAGGTGCACATGTTATGTATATTTATTACCATTTCTCTTTTCCCGTACCTTTGTTTGTTCTACATCTTTAATATATTGGTGTACAACCGTTTTATTGACACTTTGAAAAATAAATAATAATTCTCCAGGAAAAAAAATGGTTCTAATGGTCCACAGTCGACCTGATTGAATGAAAAGACATGGATTTACTTTACATACACTTTTAATCGGCTCAATATCACATTTAACTTCGTAAATGGAATTCGTAACAGAATCCAAGTTGGTATCACAGAAAAGTTTCTTTAAACAACAATATCTTTAAATGTGAGTGAGTAATAAATACATGGAATCTGCTTACGTCAAACAAGCAGACGTCCGCTTACCACAACATTATGGCTAGATACGACTGATTCAGAAATTACAGCGCATATATAAATTGACTACTAATTAGTATGAGGCTCCCAATTTGTATTTAGTTTGAATGTATTTATATATCGAATAACGAACGTAGAGTTAAAAACTTGTTATCGTTCAAATATTAAGTTTACGCAGTCCAAGAGCGTTAAGACGCTCTTACACGATACTTTTTTTCGTCCAGTTTTCACGTGGACTGTCTTTTTCTATGGAATTTTCTATAGAATTTTCAATTGAAAAAGACAACTCATGTGCAATCTGGATGAAAAAAAGTATCGTGTAAGAAAGTCTTTAGTCTCAGTGATAAGACGCGCCCTGGGTATGCAAGTTTTTTTTAACGTGGTTGAAAGATTACCCCATACAAGCAATTCTTTTAGCCATTTGGCTTTCATTAAATAAAACTGGAATAAAGAATCAAACAATTAATTAAATAATATTTGCGTCCGTTAACTCTACAGCGAATTCAAGTTGTAAATATCACAGATTCTCAACTGAAGGGTCGTGCATTAATGCTGAAATAGTAACAGACACACGACATTTGTTCGCGGGTAAACGATTAAAAATCGCAGGAGAACAGCAAATGGAAAGACAATTTAAATTTTGTTCGCAGGTAAAAGACTTAGACCACTAGGACAACAGCAAACAGTACAGAATTTTTTTTTACAGGGAAAACGATTTAAAATCTAACAGAAAAATGATTATTTGTTCACAAGTAAAGGATTTAGAATTCTAGGAGAACAAATAACAAAATTTGATTTTTTCACAGATAAAGTAAACAGCAGGAAACAGTAATAGAAAGGTAATAGAAATTTTGTTCATGGGAAACATATTTAGAATACTGGGAGAGCGGTTCATAAAATTTGTTCACAGAAAAAAAGATTTAGAATCCCAGGAAAACGGCAAACAGTAACAGAAAGGTGTTTTATACTTGATTAACGGGGAAAATATTCAGAATGTTTCTTCACGGGTTAAAGATTTAGAAACCCAGGAGTACAGCGCAAAGTAATGGCAGCTGTAAAGGCTAAGCGGGACGCTTTCTTCAGCCAAAGTGGGTCAAGACCTGAGATTGTTTCAGTGCTCACTGTTCAGATTGTTCAGTGCACGGGGGACTGGTTGTTAGCAGTAAGCCGTAACATTTTAACGTGTTCTGAAACCCATGCAATTTTATTACCGGCGGTTGGTCTGCGACGGTTAACAATAAATGCAATCGGCGAGCAATTTAATCAATGAAAACGACTAAGATTACAATAAACTTGACGAGGAACGGCTGCACTGCCTGTTTCATACATAACTTAATTTTGAAATTGAGGCGAAGATACCGATCCAAACTGAATGATATATTTTTTTATTATTATAGGTTTAGTAAGTATTTATTACGGATGAGAAGTATTTTATTTATTTTTGTTTTAAATTATGAAGATAACATGAATTTTTTTTTCATAATTTAAGATTCAACATAGAAAATTACATGCGAGTTTACAGTATTTTTAAAAAAAATATATTATATTTGCTATGTAAATATGAAATAAAAAAGAAACATTAAAAAAAAACCTTTTTTCCGGACGATATTTTAAATAATGTCCGGAAAATTTGTGTTCCAACGTAAATTGGTCGTTTTTAATTTAATTTAAAATCCACCATAATGCTCATTTTAATATATTTCATAATTTTTTTATTTTATATTTCATTATTTTTTCAAAGTAGACGGGGTAAAACTTTTTTTTTAGATCACCGTTAGCCCCCAAATAATTGTTAAAGGTGCCTCTAAAATCGCGAAATATCAATTTTCATAATGTAAAACAAAAATAAATAAATTACTTCAAATCCGTACTAGATATTTACCATACTTTTTGATGAAAAAAAGATCATTGGGTTTAGTTGAGTATTTTGGCCTCAAATCCAAAATGAAGTTTTGTATGAAACGTGACGCGGAGCCATTGCTCTTAACTGCGACTGCATTAAAATAATGTATACGGTTATGAATATTCGTTTTGTTTCCGGGCTAAACGAATAATACAAATCGGTATTTTGTGATATTTTATGTCACGTTGGAAAAATATGTTTACATCTCGGTCTGGGTGTGACGTGTGATCATTACCTTTATTGTTAAATATCCATAGAAAATGGCTTCACGCTTCACAGGTGGAAATTATACACGTGTGGATATTGTAAACATTAGTTTATATTGCGCTATTTTATTTAAATTGTCAGAAAATCAAAGTTTTGTGGCGATATAGCCAAGATAATATGATTTAATTTTATTTAACCTTACAACTCATTGAGACTTCGAAGAATACAGTCCTGAGACGGTCTCCGTGGTTGAGTGGTTACGAACGTTGGCTATGAATACAAATCCCGGCGTGCGCAAGTAAATTTTATTTGATTCGTGTTATTTCACAATAAATTAATTAAAAATAATATGTAGTATATTTGGGCACGTTCCAGAGTGGTAGATACTGTCAGTATCGACCTGGGGAAAGACTACCACTTAGAATCGAAACATTGCTTAAAATGGTTTGGTGACCAGATCTGAATAGCCAGGTACTTCCCCACCTTCTTTCTTCCCCATATCCTTACCCTCCTCAATACAATCAGCCTCGCCAACATACACCAATTGGGGATGCCATAGTCTTATTGGCTCCAGACGGTTGGTAGCAGTTGTGTCTCTTGTGTGGGATCACATGTTTTTTTAAACATGCGCAATTGCGCAAGGGTTGCCCTTCGACGCGTCTTTCGGCACAAACAGCATCTTGTTAAAACTTGCATCTAACGCAAGCATTGGCTAGTCTGGTGGCGCCAAGATATCTTCTGTGTAAAAAGTCAATCGGCGATTTTCGCGGCGGTCACCATGGCAACCCTCTTAGAGCCAAGAAGAATTTGGCATCAAGGAACCGGGTCACATCTCAGTCGGGGTAAAGTATTAGAGAACAATTTAAAAGTAAACAAAAGTGTTTGTAGATGACGTTAACACAAAGAGCAGAATACAAATGTAGAAATACGATTTCAGGAAACTAATATTAACAAGAAGAGAAGTGCAAGTGCAGGCATGATGAAATTTGGTTTCTAAGAAATCTATCAAGTTTTGATAAGACGAGTTCCGCCAAAGCAAAGAATGTATTGATTGTAAATATGAACAGTGTCAATAAAATGCCAAGATAGTGCAATTCAAATTATCATTTATACACTTGCATCATCATTCGACATGAAGAAAAATAAGGCTATCACAATTCGTCATTTTATAAAGCATTTCCTTCTAGAAGACAGAATGTCGCACAAGTAATAATTGCCAGAGGTTAAACAGTGCAATGCAGTAGTTGTAAAAAATAATGATTAAATTTGAAGTCGCGGAATTACGTCAGCCAGCTCGTGGGCCGACTGCGGGAGTCGAGCACCACAAATTGCTTCTAATTGAACACTAGAATACATGCGAACTGAACTAAAGGATTGATTGGTGCGATCGTAACTGTCGACTGATTCTGCTTCTAGCTGCCAGAATGACGCCTTTACAAGGTTCACCCTGTTAGGTTAAATGATGCAGACAGTCTCGGCCATGGCAGTCCGGAAGTTAAATTAGAATGAACGCAATAAATAGTTTATATTGCATTTTCACGGATCGTGATAATTTATGAAATGTTGAATTGTTGATTAATCTCAAGATGACGTGTGTCGGAAAACTTCAGAATTATTATGTGTTATTTAGAACATTAACATTGGAACTAATAATGATTTATACGGTTGTGGTTAACGACCCTCCACATAAACGCGAAATGAATAATAAATAAATATTCTTAAAAAGGAATAACGAATTTAAGATTTAATAAAAGATGCGCCAACCTAACAAAATAATAAACAATACAATTTTCTATCGATTTTCGTGTTTTAACTTAACTTACTTATTATCGCACAAGAATTTACATTTCTCCGAGCCAGTAGGATTATGGCATTCCGTATTAAAGTATATTGTGAGGCTGGGCAGGGGAAGGTGACGATGAAGGTCGTAAAGTACCTGGCTATTCAGATCTAGTGACTAGACACGTCTAAAGCCATTTCAAGCAATGTCATTATAACTTTTATTTTGCAGGTCCAATTTATTTGATTATACGCCCATCTGGGCTTTTACATGGGTTTCACGTAAGTACAATGCACTTACAGTTTCTGCACCCATTCAAATTAGTTAATCTCAATTGTATAATTGAATTCTTGGAAACAATATTAATCCAAGCAAAAGAAGCCTATACAACAACGAACTTTGCGATTTTTTGGCAACTGCCTCCAGGATATAGGCAAATTTCTTAGCATGAAAGTGGATATATAATTTAAAAAAAAACTATTTTTGAAAATGATAATTCGTGGTGGAATTCCATTTTAATACGAATTCACAATTTAAAAAAAACATTGCGTATAACTTATATCCACTTAACACCATAGAATACAATATTCTAGTATATTGAAAAATCAAGTAAATTTATGGCGAATTCCTCTTTTAGAAGTTTCCAATGAGTCGCTTTGTTTTTCCGAAAAACACCCCAATTACCCATTCTGCTTTGGTCAGCTCCCACTCCATATATTCATGTATGTCTATCATTATGTTATATCATAGTTTAGTTTTGACATATTCCTGATAACGGAAAGGGTACTTCCGAAACCGGTCAGGATTATTATATTAAATTAAAGTGGTTCAAAACAAATGTGCGTTTATATTAGAAAAAAAAAACTACAAAAAATTGTCACCGGAGACCATTTGATTATTTTTTTTTGCTCCAAATGAGGCCAGGAATTACTGGTCGGGTACGTTTCTAACACCCTGTAGATAAGCATAAATCATAAATATTCGTCTGTCAACGAAATTAATGACCTTGGCATTGTTTTCGATTCAATTTTTTTTTATACATATCAATGCAATAACTAATAAAGGTTTTAAAATGCTCGGCTTCATTCTTCGAAATGCCAGTCTTCAGGAATATTTCAACACTAAAATTATTATACTGTTCCTTCGTAGTCGAGTCGAATATAATTCATCTATATGGTCCCCTCACTACAAAATTGATTCCGATTCAATTGAAAAAGTTCAACTTAAATTTCTAAGATATGTTAACTACAAACTCGGATTACCTATTGAAACTATAAATTACAATTACTTAATGATAGAACTAAAATTATTAAAACTCTCGGATAGAATACTTGTTTCTGACCAAACTTTTATTTTCAAAATTGTTAATGGTATTATAGACAGCCCTTATATATTCAGATTAATTAAATTTAATATTGCAACTAGAGAACCATTCGATCTAAAATTTTAATCAATTGTAACAATAATTTCAGGGCTGAGTCATTAAAAAATTCACTTGTACCCAGACTTCAAGCAGAAGGCAATAAATACTTTTTCAGACATAGTAGATATGTTCAACTGCTCGGAATACAAATACAAAAAGACAATTATTGCATACATCCTCAACAATTATTAAGTTATGTGTCTAGATTAGAAGTATCAGTGAATGTGAGGTGTGTTTTATATATTCATTCGCCTCTGTTGCTAATTATTTGGAATGGTACTTACACTATGTTATTCGTGAATTTGTTCGTGAGACAAACAAGAGGTTTTTTTTTATAGAAAGCAGTCACTTTGTGGTTAGACATATTTAATGAAAATAAAACAATAACTTTGTTTATAACCACGAGAATTTAAAAAAATTAAACAGTTTAATTATACAGTTTAATTTTTGTACCCTGAAGATGCTTATGTTAAGCGAAACCGGTCGGTCGTAATAAAATTAAATAAAATTATCGTGGTTATAAACAAAGTTATTGTTTTATTTTCATTTAGTAAGTTATTTTGAAGGCTATCTATTTTATCTATGTACTGTGATGTGTTTTGCAACTGTGTGACTATTGTAATTTTTAAAAATATGTAAAAGCCCACATAGGGCGTACATAATATAATAAATAAGGGGAGCGTTTATTTTGAGATTCTATGATTTCACGTATGGAACGTGATCAATTATGTGAATATCAAATTATTTACCAGATTTTCCGAGAATATTATTCAACTATGATGATTACCCACCTTTCAAATAAAACAACGTACGGTACAGCCAAAACGTGTTTATTAGCTATTTATTTAAAAAAATTATAACATAATAATGCCGCTCTCGTTTATACACGAGGTAGAATTGAGGTTGGAATTTAGCCAAGTTATTCAGCGAAAATAGAAAATCCGTTAAGAAACCAAAATATAACATTTTCGATTCAACACGTTTGAGGTAGCGAGGTAACTTAATGTCATCGTCGATTTTCACAATCCCAAGTTCAGACTGTCAAATATATTTATATTGTTTCTAAAATACTACTACATATGGAATTTTACCAAGCAAGACAGTAAAGATAACTTACAACTGTATACATTGTACAATTACAAACGATAAAATTTAACCTATTATATAAAGAAAAATGTCCCGGGCGGGCGGTGTGTCTTTGTTTGTGTTGTATACAAATCTAGAGTTTTATTCGGGGTTTGATGAAATTTTGCACACTTGACCTTCAAAACAAGATGAAGGTAAACAATGTGTACATTAGATGTCGAAAAACCACCACCATTCCCATCCAGCAGAATTTGAGTACGTCTCGATGAAATTTCGCACACTTGACGTTCAAAATAAGAGAAAAATACTGGATAAGCCATGTAGGTGGTGATGGTATTAGAGATTATGGGGTAGGGGTTGGGGGGTAGGGGTTGGGGGGTAGGGTTAGGGGGGATAGGGGTAGAGGTAGCAGTAGAAGGGTAACACATTACAACCTCAAAACTTTACTACAAACCATTCATAACCCCTAGCAACGCCTGGTACTTCAGCTAGTATTCAATAAATAAGAAATAAAAAAAAAGTATTAAAACACCAAACAATAAAAACGGAATAAATTAAAAATGATATTAACAGTTCTTAGAAATCTAAGTATAATACAGACAAAAATGACGGAACTGATTGGGGTAGCTGTAGCTCATTGGATTAGAGCTCAATGTCACGGATAGACGATGTGGTTCTGGGTTCGACTTCAAATTGCCACAGATATCCTTTTTTTTCTTTCGGTATCATTTTTCATTTTGAGAGTTGTTAATATTATCTTCAATTATTAAAAATATTGGTTTTCACTATACATTACATATATTTCAAAATATGTAACAATGAGGTTTATAAGCTACAATAAGTTATTCCAAAATTGAATAAAAATGGTATCTTCTATCTATCTATATATATATAAAGAAGAGTGTCTGTAGGTGGGTGTGTGTGTTTTATAGAAATCTACGGTTTTATTCCGAGCTTGATGAATTTTTAGATAATTGACCTTCAAAACTAGAGAAGGATTACTGTCTACATGAAGTTTTGAAAAACCAACCCCCTTTCCCACCCCTTAAAACATAATTTTGGTACTTCATAACGAAATTTTGCACACTTAACTTTCAAAATAAGATGAAAACAACAGTGTAGAGAAATGGGCCGGGGTAACCAAAACACATGACAACCTAAAAACTTTACTCGAATACATTAACAACCCCGGACAACGCCGGGTACTTCAACTAGTAAACAATAAGCGCGTATTATTGTCGACAGATTTAACGGTATTTCAAAGCTCTATAGCTCGCGATGCAGGTAACATTGCGAGCCCAAAATACTGGGATTGAAATACAAAATTCCTGTCAGAAAGAACCGTGTAAATTTCACGACGCCAGAGTTCACCGTCTGAGAGTTTTTGGTGCTTTATACAAACAGATTAAGATTGCAATACTAATGTAGTAGTTGACAGATACGGTCATAAATATTTGCGTACACGCAACGTCAAACTGTTTGCGTGCACGGGAGAACGGAGAGTGCGAAGGCTTATACTGCCGTGGCAAGTAAAAACACAGCATCTTCCTCGAGAATCCCAAGAGAGATACTGTTGTTATTTTACTTAGGACGGCAGTACATGGGGAAACTGTCATAATGTGTTTATCTATGGTTAATAATTACATCGTTTTCATAGCGTATTTTGGACATTGGGTTTACGCGCGATAACAAATAGTATGTCAAACTGTAGAGCGTGCTAATTTTTGAAAAAGATGCATAAAATTAATTCAATTTTAGAACAGAATACCGAGATCGTGTCCTCCGAGAGCGGAGAAAATTCGGCGGGCAGGGAAAAGCAACGCCCCTTTCAGGAGGAACAGAGCGCGGAATTGAGAGCTGGGAACTGGGGACTGAGGAGCGAGCACTGAGCACTCTGAGCATTGAGCACATACGGCGGCAGACGGACGGAGAGGGCGCACCTGTTGCCCATCTGCGTCCGTGCCCGCTAAATATAGATCCGCTGCATATTTCAAATACAGGTCAGGCGGATTTCAAATTCAAGCCGACGAAAAAATAAAAGAGTATATTTTTCAAATTATACAGTGGCGTGCACTCCATAAAAGCTGAAAAGTTGTGCCTACAAACCAAGAAAAAAACGAACCACAAAAATATATGAGAAAAATAAATGCGACAAATATCTGATGAAAATGTTATTTATTCGTGAATTTGGTAAGGGACTTGTACGCTCATTTATTCAGTTGGCCACAACAACCAGCAGAAGACGATAATATTCAATGCATAATTTATTCCCAAACTACACACAGCCTACATTTTATCATAGAGCAATGCACGCCGCCGATTTTACTAGTAGTTACGACCCGGTTTGGTCCTAAGTTTCAACATATTTTTCATAGGACTTTTGAAAGTTTTCAAAACTCCATAGCTCGCGATAGAAATGATTGGGCGAGCTGAAAACAGTTGCGATAAAGTAGAAATTTTATTCTGATGGAGCCTTACAAATTTCATGACGGAAAAGCTCACAGTTATCGAGTTTTCACGGAGAGATACAGAAGCAGAACAGAATATCTGCTTTATAAAATTACGCGAATGTTGTAATTGAATTTAATGTTGCGTAAGTGATAAGAGTAATTATTTAAATTAAAAATATTTTATAGCCACACTTATTCGAGTGGCCGTGTACTATTTGACGCACTGAACACCTAGTCGAAAGGTTATTTCACGGCGACCCTTATCTGTCTAGCTCTAACTCCAGATAGATAGATATAGATACTCATCGCGGATGTGACGTGTTGTGCAAATACATTTCTAAACTTCACATGATTACAAAATTTGTTGGGAATCTGTTATCGGGCCGATCTACGGGCACGCAAACGCGTAGGTACTCGACGATTAGAGCCGAATTTATAAAACATATATAATAATAATATATCAAACCGCAACACGTACGCGCCTCGCCCGGCAACCGCACGCCGCCGCTCGGCTGATAATGTTTACAATTCAATGAATGAAACAAAGTTAAATACTAAAAAAAATTCAAGGGCATTCAATGGCATCAAATTATCGCTATAATTATTAGCAGAGAATGTCTGCGTCTAAAATAAATATGACGTATGAGTTTATATCAACTAGAGAATGCTTTTGAAACTCTATATAAAATGAGTGTGTAAGTGTAATCTAAACTATGCAAACTAACCTAAAGTAATAAAATATAAAACTGTAAAATAGAAGACCTCTCAGAACGGGTGTAAGAAAACATAATTATTCATGACAGTTATTGTTAGCGATTACAATACTAGGGAATTTAAATAAGCAGTAGAATAAATACCATCAGTTCACCGAAAAGTTAAGTGGAATCCTGTTGGACTTCACCGAACACTATTCACATCGCTCGCAGGAGTACAGCTGCGCTGAAAACTCGGCTCGTGGCACTTTCGGAAAACGGACGGAAATCACCGTGGTGGGGTGTGGCGATTCAGGACAATATTCATTCACATAATAAACTGTATCACTGGGGCTCTCGGGCGGGCACGCGTTCCGCAAGATGACTGGGTGGGTTTCACTTTATAACACGGAGACGGCGCAATCGGGCGAGTGGTTCACATTGCAGCAGGGCCGGTCCTTTCTCGCCGGCGGTCGGGACAGAACTGAAACGTGAGCGGAGAGCACGCTGCGACGGGGGGGGGGGGGGATACTGGGAGGTGGAAAACTCCCCCCTTCCACCATCCATCACGGGAAACATGGAAAGAGACAGAAATTAAGGCTCTATCTATTGTCGTTTGGGAGGGGTGACATGGAATATGGACGGACTCGTGAGACAGTCATCAAGAGAGAATAGAAGTATGTTTTTCTGTTTTAGTAATAACTCATGGGATGCAGCTACCGGAGAGACAGAAATTAAGAAGACTCTATTTCCGTCGGTTGGAAGAAGAGACACGGATGGACTCGTGGGACAGATGATGAGGTCACGAAAGGGGACATAATATACGTTAATTTTCTGTACCAATTTATGTGAGATGATATAAAATAATTATCACTACAGCTTTCAGAATTTCAGTCGCGTTAGGATCTAGAACACGCGGAAGATCCGAGGTCGACATACCAACACTTTAAAACGCACACACTAACCTTTCTGTCCTCCTCATACGCAGATCAGAAATATAAATTAAATGATGAACACAAGAAAGCCACTCGGCAAACAGTATTTTTCACACATGGCACAGTGAAATAAAAAAAGTTCTGCCACGCATTACATTTTATATAAATAAATAAAAAATATATTATAATAATGCACTCTTACAAAATAAACACAAAAGGAAAATTAAATGTAAACAGTAAACAAAGCCTGCACACACTTTCCCATGCCGTATTGATCTGCAATTAACTATGAATTATTTTAGTTTGCTACATAATATGAAATTCCCGGAATTTGCAACATTCCGTTGCCATAAAAAATAATATGGTTTAAGATTAGTGTACAAAAAACAAGAAGGATTGAATGAAGTGATACGGCGACCACGCCTTCAACTGAGTAATGAGTCAGTCGAGGGTTATCTATTAACATTGTAAAAATATAAACAAAACAAAAAAAAAACAGAATATTACACACATGATATTAAATCAACCAGGCAAAGATTCAAGTGTCCCGAAAGTAATGCGAAATTATTACTCTGGACCAAAAATAGGCGTGATGGAAGAAGCTTCAGAACGTAAACAAGGCAATGAATTTGAAAAAGATCTGTGTTTACGGAGAATATTTAGGACGCAAAGACGTCACGAGAAATAGACGACGCCATTTGATAATGTTGCTTTACACATGTCGTTAAGTGCATAAAGTACGCTAAACTAGGCATACGAATAGCGTGCGGCTCTGTGTAGCGTATCGTGTGTCGTGTATTACGGTGACCTTAGTACCTACGTTTGTACTCGTATACAAAAGAGGCAGAAGTAGATCAATGTTATGGAAATGCGGCCACCCCGCAAACGTATCTACGGTTTGAATGATAATTATTGATAAAGCAACATGATTTACTTGAGTATTGCAATGGAGGAAGGTGCATAAGTAGGACGTGCCTAAAGTAAGAACTTTAGATTGCAAGCGAGTAGGCACTTGAACAGAAAAGACTGAAAAAAAGTTTCAAATTGTGAATTTCGTAAATTGGGGTGAATGATTATATTGTTAGCTACATAATACTAACAAAAGAGTTCCCATTAATGTTTCACTAGCGATTAATCACACCCTCAAAGATAGTGAAATCGTATCGGTTCCACTACATAAAAAAAATGATGAAAATATTTAATAAAAATCATACAAATAATCTTTTTTTACATGATTTAAAAATTCAAATATTAGACATATTCTGCCTTGATGATGGAAGCTGAGCAGTTGTCCATAACTTTTGATTAAGAAGTAGGAAGTAACAGAACCCATTAATCAACTATTAACGCAATCATTTTTGCATCAAACTAAAGTACAAAACAAAAGGTGAACATAATTGATTTGCAATACGATGAAATAAATATAACAAAGAGTGTGTTCATTATTTCACCAGGTATGTATACAGAAATCATCACAATTGCGTCATTTATTTTAATAAGATAGCCCCGTCCACGCCAAGCGCTCGTAGCGTACGACGCAGTTCCCAACCAATCGAATAAATTTTTTTTAACAGTCAAAAAGGTAAACGAAATTAATTGTAAGAAAAATAATAATATTTCAGGCCTTTGCATTAATGTTCAACTATCACTTGATGCTTGCACGCACTTGTCTAAATGACGCGTCGCACGCCTCACGGGATCAGGACGGGGCTATAGAACAATTTCAGAAATGAATAAAACTTTGTTATCTGTGAATATGAATGAAGTGGTGAATACAAAGTATATTTTTTAATTCATTTATGAATAAAACTTTGTTTAAATTTCTTCAAAAGATTGGTATTCACTTTGTGAGGTCATTATTAAAAAAAAACTAAACACTCGTATTACTAGAAATGCCAACGAAGATTTACTCCAAATTCCTGTAATTCATACTACTTTTGGGCAACAGAATTTTAGGTACTTTGCGATAAGAATTTACAACATTCTTCCAGTTAGCATAAAAAAATCTGATAAAAAAAAAATTCAAACACAATGCAAATAATGATTGAAAGTAATGGTAGGGCATTTACCGGTGCACTCACCCAAATTCTAAATTATTGATTCAAAGATTTACGAAGCATATCTTAATATAAGTATATATTCATAGGTATTTTAAAATAAAATATATTGCAAAATTACTGCCTCAACACAGGCAAGCCTAGTGAGGGGGGCTATATGAAACTTCAACTATAATTGTTATGATATAATTTTCTATTTTACTTTATAAACCACTGTATACTAGTGGTGGACGAAGCGGCTCGGTTTAGTGAGCCGGCTCACTAAACCGAACCGCTTCGCCCACCACTACTGTATACTTACATTATTATATTATACATGTCTTTTAGTTATAGTTAAATTTAATTACAATAAAGATATTATTATTATTATTAATAAAATAATTCAAAATTACTCGAGTTGTTTGGCGGTCCGTCCTCTCTGCCTACCCCTGCGGGGAAATGGCGTGATGGTTAGTTAGTTAGTTAAAAAATACTTTGTAATCACCACTTTATTAATATATTGTTATTCTTATTACTATTACATGTTTTTTTTGTAATTGAAACACTTTTATTATGCACTTTTGAATAATCCTTTTTACGTTTTTTTTTTTTTAAATTTTGTAGCTTCGCATTTACACAAGTTTAAACATTGTATTTAATATGTTTTACACATTTCCTTATGCACTTTTAAGCATTTTTATTCATTTATATATCTATGAATTTATTTTTTATTGTTACCAGTCGCAGAACAGACATCGCCTAGTGAGACGGGTAAGGTACACGTAAATGTGTAAAGCTTTCCTTATCAGGGAATACAAAATACTAAAACTTTGTTTATTATATGATACCTTCTACTACTGATCTTGATTCTTGACATTGGAAAGAGTTGGTTTGAACGAAAAAACAACATTTACGTCAGAAGCATAATTAACGTTAGCACCCACTATCAACATCATAATAATAATAATAATAGTTGGATGACTTGTATAGCGCCGTTTTTGTGAGAAATCACCTCAAGGGCGCTGTACAAATATTTCTTAACTAATTATGTACAGACAGATACAGAAAAACATACTTACCTGGCAGGTCGCTTCAGATGAACACAGTTTTAGAAAAAATTAATTATAGAGATGATAGTTTTACATGGTTATTTGTTTCTCCCTTTCTATTGATGTTACATTTATTAGATGATTGGTGGCACAAGAAGAGTTGGTATTTATTGAATTATTGGTATTAATTTTTAGGACTGGAAAGTATTCATAAAATGAATTTTAGGACTCGAAAATATCTATAAAATTACCTTGAAAAGCGTAAGAATCTTTAATAAACATCGTGATCATATATACCGTTAGACAAAAAAAACTTGTTTATTATTGAGGAATACGATAACAGATACAACATTTATAATTAAATTGTATTTATAAAGGTCTAAAATGCCAGAAAATGGTGATTCTTATTATTTTCACGGAAATTTAATAATTTTAAAAGCTTTTTATAGCACACAATAGAAATGGCTTTGCGAGCTGAAAACAATTGAGTTAAGCTAGATCACACGAACAGAAGATCTGATATCCATTTATAATGTCGTTTACAGTTTTACGAAAGTACGGATAACCTGAAGCCTGGACAAGTAAGGAATGAATTAATAAATTAATTCACACGACCGGCTTAGCGAGCTGCAATAAATGGTATAGCGAAAGTGAACACTTTCACGAATCCGCAATTCAAAGGCGCCTTGAGCGAAAGTTAATTTATTAATTCCCAAGCCATCAAATGATGCCAGTATTCCGTCGATAAGCGATTGTTCCAGTTAAAAAAAAATCAGATATTCAATTTCCCACAATTGTCGCACTTACAACACAAAGCGATAATAAATCTTCTATCAATATTTTCTCGAAAAGACAATGATGCCTACGCCCGAGCGAAAAACGTCAAAATATTGAAGAAAGGCCGAAACAATGGTGTTATCATTTATGAAGTTGTTTGTCTTGAATCAAAGCAGTTAACATTATTTAATAATTATCCGGAATGAATGAAATGATAGATTGATGATCAAACAAGTAATACCATCCACTTACACACGATACATACTGAGTACATAATTCGGCAAGCAATCCACTAGCTACGACCGGAACAAATTATATAATTGCCTTCCAGATGAAATTAAAAAGAAAAAAGTTTAGGTATATTTAAAAAGAAATTGTTCAAAATAAATAAAATATTTAGGTAATCATTATAGTTAAGTGAGAATGTAATTTTTTTCGGAAAAACGAAATGTCCCAGTCGTGCATAGTTAAAATAGGTCCTAAATATAATAAATTATTGATTTGTCTTAGATGAAAGCAAATATCATTCAAATTTAAAAAAGGATTTTGTTTTTTGTTTTGTATCCTGATGATGGAAGCTTCGCTTCCAAAACATGTTGACATTTATGCAGTGGTAGAAACAAAATGCTTCTTACTTATTCTCTGAATAATGACGCCATAAAATAATTATACATCTATTGAAGAAAGTAGTTACCATTATTTATGTATTTATTTATTACTATCTGAAGTACTCGGCGTTGCCCGGGGTTATTAATAGTTTGAAAGAAAATTTTGAGGTTGTGATGGGTTACCCCTACCCCCAAACTTAATAGTTTTCTTCTTATTTTGAACGTCAAGTGTGCAAAATGTAATCAAGTACCAAAATTCTGCTTAAAGCGGGTGGGAAAGGGGGGGTGGTTTTTCTAAATCTCATGTTGACAGTGACCTTCCTCTTGTTTTGAAGGTCAAGTGTGCAAAATTTTATCGAGCTCGAAATAAAACTGTAGATTTGTACACAAAACAAACACCGCCCGGGACACTCATCGATAGAAAGATTATCTATCGATGTTAAAAACGATAGATTGGCAGTGAAATAAGTGGAAGGCACCGCTATAGCCTTGGATAGTTAGGCGAGGTCGACTTAAAACCACACACATCGACTGCAACAAAGTCGTTTCCTGGCGTGAAACAGATAAAAACAATGTTCTTGACTGACGGCTTAAGTGATTTATGAAATACTATAGCCTAGAAATGAACGTAATGCACTATAACAAACACGACGTCGATAGAGGAAATAGCAAAATAAAATATAAAATTTTACATTTCAGCTGAATATCGTATGACGAAAGTCCCGTGGAAGTCATGTTTAAAAATTCTGTCACGGTGATGGAATTTTAAAAGCAAATTTAATTTGACTGAATCGCTCAATTCGCCTCGGGATGCACACATGTGCAGCAATTAGGCAGTTTATCTCTTAAAAATATGCGTTACACTGAGATCATTAAAAACAAGCATCGTATTATTGAAGGCCATTTTATACTTATGATATCTATGGTCATTACTGGATTAGTTTTTCAATAATATTTGCATATGAAATAATGCAGTTTGGAGTATTTTTTTTTGCAAGAACTACCTTTACAACTAGAGGGCAGATTGGAAGCTAGGTTAGATCCTTTTGCCACAATATATATTCAACCAAACACAGTAGAAAAGAGATGTAACAGATATTTTTGTTTACATCAAACGACCTTTTAATAAGGAATAATTATGGTCTACCGTTTTCATGATATATAATTATATATCCACCCATCCTGTGACAAGGGCGTACAAAACTGGAACCTAATGTCACGAATATTATTAGCAGGTGTGTTAATACCTTTTTTTTTGTTTATTTACTGCTTTCAGAGATTTTTTAAAGTTTATACAGCGAATCAGAGAAATCAAATACGTAAGTATGCATAAAACGACAATACTCCTTTTTTTAAGATAAACATTGACATATATACCCGAATATAATGAAGTATGTAAACGTTGAACTTCATATTAAGAGATATTGAAAGTTTCATATAAAAAAACTGGTGTTGTCCACTTATGCATATTTATCGATGGGATTGACTCATCCCATTAAAACAAACAATAATAATAATAATAATTGGATGATTGCGAGTATAGCGCCGTTTTTGGATTATTATAGACATATTACATTCTGGATGTACTTTTATTTCTATTAATTTAATTTATTCACTACTGTCAAACACGAGAAATCTTTCTCTATTGAGTTGGGCATTTTTTATAAAATAAATTTATACTTTTTTGTAATTAGATATTATATCTGTACTATTTTTTTTAAATATATGTAATTGTGTGGCTGTAATGCAAAACTGAATAATCCCAAATGGGCGAAATTGAGTTATATATGCAGTCAATGTAATTCAAGGCTAAGGAATCGACTGGCAATATTATTTTTAAGATAAAATGACAAAATCCTTTTATTTATCCATCTTAAAAAAACCCTTTTTTTACAAAACGTACTATTTCTAGCAAAATATATGTAAATTTTTTCTGCATAAATGACTATTTTACATATGATGGCAATGCGTACTATTTCATATAGAATTTAAGGAAAAAAATGTATGCCTCAGTATGTATTTATCAGTGGAAATTTTGAAAACAGTGAAGGAAAAGATTTATTTGTTTTCCTGGCTGGAAACTGAATCAGGAAGAGGACTCTCCCTACTTGCAAGATGTTTTGAAGGGCAGATACAAGGATATAAAGGAAATAGTCATGTTTACAAAATAAAATAATTAAAATGATCAATTTATAATATTTTTTATCCAATGCTATCCAAAGTTAATAAATCTCAGCAATGATTCCGTTTTTTGACTCTACTGAAAAGTTAGATTTTTTGGAAATGGGCAATTTTGCATTGCAGCTCCACAATTATTAACGTAATCGATTAACGCGCCGTCGTGAAAACAGTATACACGGAGTGCACACTTACGCAAACGAGCCACGTAAAAAGAATTAAATAGAAAAGCGCTTGTAAAAACACGCCCGCGCAGCTCTCGACAAGAGCCAAATAACACCAATGAAAGGTTTTTTCCTGCAAAATGGAGGAATTGCGTCACAATTTCCCGCTGGAAAACAAAACCCGAGAGAACAACCCCCGGCACTCGCCGCTCGCGTCACTAGTAACGCTTAGTAAACCAAACAGTTCATTCAATTCACTGTACGGGAAACGTGATTCAATTTGAAGTGTACTAAAATACGGCGTGGCAAGTAATTCTACCCTTTCCGATGATACTCCACTATAGATCCACTAGATTCAAATACTTAGCCCTTAAGGGTTGAATGGCGCGTACTGCTTGACAAATTAAAGCGGTTCCACGTCCCGCGCACCGCGATACAGGTGATCGGGATTAAATATTATACATCTGCCCAGACACTGCAAAATTATCCGAAACGTTGGCTAAAGGAGGAGGAACCGCAACAGGGGCATAATACCCTAAAAATCAATCACGATAGGTATTAAATATAATTCATTATATATCTTATGAATGACGATTAAACTAGGTGAGCAAACTTCTAGGAAATGTTAATAATACTAATGGCAATATTACACGAAAATACGTAACTTCTCGAATTAACTCATTCTGTTCATCGCTTCATAATAATAATACACGATGAATATTACCCTTCAATGATAAGAATATTTTCGTTGACATTTTTTTGTGTAGATTATACGAAAAATAAAAGTAAAACCAAAAGTTTTTTTTAACGCTTCATTACATTTTTTTTAAAATTGTGATAAATCAGGCGTAAATGTAAAAAAAATAAAATATAATACCATCATTTTTCATATAAATAAATTAATTTATATTTTATAAAATAAAACAATAACTTTGTTTTACATCACTTTTAAACAAAGTTATTGTTTTATTTTATAAATTATAATGTCACATCACCAAGTTACCGCTTCATATGAAAATAATTTATATTTAATTTATTTAATCACTAATCAAACGTAACAACTGACTTTTGTTTTAAATATTCTCTGACGAATTTCCACTGGCTGCCGTCTATGGAACTAAATCGTATAGGCTGGTATATAGATGATATTATACAGTGGACGCTGGAACTTATCAAACAAAGGGAATTTATAATTTTTTTGGCAGTACGCAGTGGATTGTTTACAATGGGCAGTGAAGGGTTAACAGCGCAAAAGGGTTAAAGTTAAAGTTTAACTACTCTTTTTTGCCAATAACCTTCTAATGTATGTAATATCAATGACAAATAGGATTTAAACAGTAACTTCAATGTCATGCAATGTGCAGTGTTTTCTAATATATGTGTCCTGTGCGAGCAAAGTCATATCATCTCAGCCCAAAACATTGTAATTTAACGTTTTAATCTCGAGTGCCCTACCAGGTAAGTATGTTTTCCGTATATGTACATAATAAGATAAACCCTACCAAGTATTTGTACAGCGCCCTTGAGGTGATTTTTCACAAAAACTGCGCCATACAAATCATCCAAGTATTATTATTATTACGAATGCCACCGGATACGGTTGGGAGTAGGATTGCAACGTAATAAATGTAATACATACTTATGTCTGACTGGTTTCTGTTTGCATGTCCACTGTACTGGTAAAGGGTAAATGCAATGTTATGTGTCTTAAGACGACCCGAAGACGGTCAATTGTCAATAAATAATAAATAATCAAACAAAAGTAAACTGAATGTTTGCCTTTTCTCCTTTTCATCGTTTGGGGTTTTTTATCCAGTTAAGATCTTTTCCCTAAAAACTCATGAAATGTAAAATTACACTTAGTCAAGTAAATACATCCATCAGATGGTGATAGTAATAAGGCCAAAGTGCCGCAGTACTAGTTAGATAGTAAAAATGAGGGGTATTGCTATAAGCCCCAGCTAGATAGAGGATTACGAAATAATCCGTAAAATCAAAAAATAAATCAATTGTCAACATCTAAAATAAAAAAAAAACAATTGTCAATATCTCCGTCCAGACAGTGCACACAACGCACAAAACATTCCCAACTAGCAAATAAACAATTAAACACTTCTTCAATTACGGTAAAATCATTTTCAATTAAACGATTAAAAGATATTTTGTATAAACGACAATTTAATAAATAAATATCAACATGTTTCGAAATCCACGTTTCCCTTGTAATAATTAACCATATTTTGGGAACAGACCATTTTTTTACATTCAAAATACAACCGGTATACAATTAGACAAATTTGAAATTTTAGAAATTATAAAAAGTGTTAATAGCCAAATAAATATTATTAATAACAAACATAAAAAATATAGAAAAAATAAATAGCCATCTCTTAAATTTATTTTCACATTAATACCTATATTTAAAATATTTTTTTTTATTTTGATGCCTTGGTTATTCCTTAATTCTGTTTAAATTTATATTTTCCAATATACATATACATATAATAATTGGTGTTTTATAATAATTAATTATAATATTATTTTATATTTTATTTATACAAGTATGTATTCAAATAACACTGAAGAAGAATCACGTTGAACCGAAACCTGTTGTTTACGTATTCAATAAAATGGTGTTAAAACAAAAATATGTTATTCAAATTTTATTATGTCTAACCACAAAATGATTGCTTCTTGTCAAAGTTTAATTATTTTAACATTGCTACTCAATTATTAACCTTATCTCATTGCTTATTGCGAATTTTTGATCTATGCTTATGTCAACACATTTCTTTTAATGATTTGTATCCTGAAGAGGGAACCACTGGTTTCGAAACATGTTGATATTTATTTATTAAATAGTGGTTTGTACAAAATACATCTTAATCATTTGTTACTATAATAAATATATTCGGACATTATCATTAGTGCGCAACAATTCCTTGATAATGAATTATTATTGATATTGTCAATTAATATTGACCGTCTCCGGGGCGCTTTACACCGTACAAGTATATACTCTGTAGGTAACTCGAATAACCTCCAGGTGTGGCCTTTACCGAGATCACGTTGCAGGCACTGCGGCACTGTTTACGTCAAGACTGGCGACGGAACGTGTATTCGATTACGTTTTCCATACAAACTCTACTCATTAACGATACTGAAATGAGAAGAAACAAGCAACTCACGGGCCCGATATTCAGGTTCGTTAAGTTGCCAGAAACTACGCTAGAAACCATAACAAAATAAGCCGAGTGTAACCATTACTAAAAATTACGTAAATATCTCTTATTTCTAATTTTTAAACTGTAAACTCATGGTGGAATTTCATTTTAATATTATTTTTTTATGAAAACCATTACTATTATTATTATTAGTTCTTAAATAATTTCCCTCAACTCCTGTCATATTTGGGGATGCTGTATGGAGGGTCTTTGGGAGGATAGGAAGGAGTGAACTTGGGTGAACACGAGGCAGGTAAGGAGGAAACACAGAGGCTATACTGTTTTATAATACAATGCTGAGTTATATCACTATTATATTCAAAAACAAATTTTAAAAACATCTAGTGTATAATTCAGTATATGCAACAAAGGCGAGCGGTGGCTGATTTAATATCATTACATTGTTTCATAGTGCTTTCACACTAATAAAATACTAGTGATTTTCCAATAATAATAACCATCACTTTTTTCCACTTGTTTATTTCAAGTAAGGTTTCACCTTATAACGGACATTTGGTACAATTTAAACTAAATCTATGGTATATATCAGGGATGGCCAAACTTTTTTTTTCTAGAAGCAACTAGTTGATAAAAAAAATAATTATGGCGATCGACTGATATCGCTTGTGATTTTTTTTTTTTTAGAAACAAACAGTACATGTATAAAATGAGTTGTTTACAAATTGCAAGGTTTTAGAAAATTATTATAAGGATCGGTACTAATGACATGTCTCTATGTAATATCTAGTAAGTAGTTATATACATTTTACAGGGCGGGGAATGCTAGGGAATGATACATGGTAAAGATAAGAAGGTATATGAAAAAAAGTGTATAGTGTGTGTGTGTGTGTGTGTATGTGTAAATCGTGTATGTGTACCTATGTGTCTGAATAGTGCTAAGTACTGGAGAGTTGTGATTGCGCATTGATGTTACGAGTAATATTTTTCTTAAATTACGGTAGGGAGTCAAAAAAATATGTCGAAATTCCTAAATCTAATTAATAATCTTTGTCCCAACCTATCGGGAAAAAGATTATTAAATGTTTGGAGAACACGTGAATTTGCTGAATGTTGTTTAATGCGTAAAATAGTTTGGTGTGGCGGGTACGTTTCGATAGTATGTTAAGGTTAATTTGAGATAGGTGTTCGGGGCAGTCTATTTCATTATTTAGGATTTTACACGGTAATAATTATATGATGAGATAACAATAAAAACCCAATAACAATTCGAATATGTATATTATGTATTTTGAAAACAGATATTTTATACATAAACCCCAATCACAATTCGAATATGTATATTATGTATTTTGAAAACAGATATTTTATACATATAAAAATAACGAACCAAAAAAATCGACTCAACAATAATATAATTACGTATTTCACCACTAAAATTATTTTAACTTAATATATTACGAACCAGAAGCAAAATAATAACTTTTTTCGGTTAGAATAGAAGCAGGTTTCTTCTTCTGTAAGTCTGTTTGATTCAACATCCGATATCGTCAACCGATTAAAGTAAATATCGCGTTTTAACGGGGAGAGGGTCGTCGGAGAGTTATTATTTATTAATTCATAATAATGATAAGATTATTGTGTAATACGATAAACAGAGAAAAATATTCATTACTTTTTTTTTAATTTGCATGGGCATAGCATTTATCAAAATATAATCAGAAATATTTAACATTTTTGACCGTTCTACGCATGTTTTACAAAAACATTTAACAACTTGAATATCCTTAAAAAATGCTGTGAAGGTTTTTCGGTAACATATCGACAAGATAAATTTAAAAAAAAAATAACAGCATGTAGTTTAATTTTTTCATGAACACTACGTAACTTTAATGTTTTTTTTTGTAATGCGGATTACAAATCTTTGGTTATGTTTATTTACAAAAACGCAACGAGAAAGGATTAAAAATACTTTTCTCCACTTTAAAAATCATATTCGTAATTTAAATATTTTGTAAAACACACAATGGAACGGTCAGAAAAAGTAATATTTCTGATTAGATTTTGATAAATGCTAAGCCTATGTAAATTTATAAAATATTTAATAAATATTCTTCTATTTAAAAACATTATGTTTATCGTATTGCGTAATAATACTATCATTATTTTGAATTAATAAATAATAACTCTCTGACGTCCCTCTCGCCCTTAATGAACAGTGTGTGTTGACCAGTGGTGGTAGATTTAAGAGTTGTGGGTCGGGTTTGTTATAAGTGTCAGGGTAAACTTGCGAGTGAAACTACTACCAAGGAAGCCACGGTAGCTGACATGAATTTGGCGAAAAAAGACCGTTGACAAGCCAACTGCGATTTCAATTGTCTCACTTTATTTTTACGCAACTCGGTTGAGCAACTTAGACAATGTCTTTCAATGTTACCTCTTTTCGGAATCGATACACTCGAGGGACAAATAACACAAATATATTTATTTGCCACAGTGAAAAAAAAATCCTCTTCCTATTCATTACAATAGTAATATGTTTTTGCTTTTTGGTAAACTTGTTGGAATTATTCATTTGGGCTAGGAAACAAAAAAATTAAATATTTAATTGTATGAATAAGAGAAGAGAAAAGAATAACGGATTTTAAGAGCTGGAACGTAGAGTAGGTTTGATTAGTATGAACAAAAAATAGTACAATACAAGTCGACGATCGACCAAAAATACCTTCCCGATCGACCAGTAGATAGCGATCGACGCCATGGCCATCCCTGGTATATATAGTATTTATATCAGGAGTGGGCCCCATTTGCTCTATATAATATTCAATAGAGACATGATACAATATTAGAGAGACCAAATGGGGCTCGCTCCTGACATAAATAATACATATACCATAGATTTAGTTTAAATTGTACCAGTCTGAATATTCCCGTTAGAAGTGGAAAAATGTTATAAAGGTATTAATTTTTTTTTTAAATCATATGTAAATATCTCCGATAGCGAGCTTAAAAAGTAATTGAAAAACTGGGCCATAAAAAATAAATTGTGCCAAATATTCTATTCGTGAATGGGTTTGTGGATGTAAACGACTCTATTATAGAATCCTGTTATTGAAATTTGTGTAATAATTTATTATACTTGGCCATATCGTGCTACAAACGGTACGGTACAGATGATACGATGACGGC
This sequence comes from Halesus radiatus, assembly GCA_022606495.2. Taxonomy (NCBI): domain Eukaryota; kingdom Metazoa; phylum Arthropoda; class Insecta; order Trichoptera; family Limnephilidae; genus Halesus; species Halesus radiatus. The sequence continues at coordinate 59,701 of JAHDVE020002176.1, read as the reverse complement.
AATTTTAAAACGGTCAATAATCGTTAATATAATTTTATGAACCCAATAACTTTTTTTTTAACAATTCTGTGAATTGCAAATCGGTAAAAATAATCTTAAAATTAGCGGCAATGCGCTCTAATGAAATGCTTATTCTGAAATTTTGAAGAAGACACATTATTAATCGGTTTAGGAGGATAAAGGAGATTTTCTATATTAAAGCCTCACACGCAAATACGGGATATTTCTCTCCTTTGCCGCGGACATTAAGGGGAACGGCTGCCGTGCCTGTTTCATACAAAATTGAATTTTGTATGAAACAGGCACCAATCGGAAAGATCTATTTTTTTAATTAAAGGTTTGGTAAATATCTAGTACGGATGAGAAGTATTTTATTTATATTTGTTTTAATTTTTGAAGTATGTGACTTGAAAAAAAATCAATTTTCATAATTTTAGAGGCAGCTTAGAAAATTATTTTCGGGTTAACCGTACTTTTTAAAAAATACATCACATTTACTATGTAAGTATGATTACATAAATAACAATATAAAAATAAAACATTTAAAAAAAAAAGGTTTTTTCGGGTCGATATTTTAAATTCTGTATGGAAAATTTGTGTTCCACAGTAAATTGGTCGTTTTTAATTTAATTTAAAGTGCACCATAATGCTTAATTTAATATTTTAAAAATAAAATAAATTTTATATTTCATTATATTTTCAAAGCAGATGGGTTAAAACTTTTTATCAAATCACCGCTAGCCCCTAAATAATTGTTAAAGATGACTCTAAAATCGCGAAAAATCAATTCCTTTAATGGCCGATATTTCATAAGATAAAAGAAAAATAAATAAAATACTTCCCATCCGTACTAGATATTTACTAAATCTTTAATAAAAAAAAAATAGATCATTCAGTTTGGATAAGTATTTTGGCCTCCAATCCAAAATACTGTTTTGTATGAAACAGGCAACGCGGCCGTTCCCCTTAAGAAATTAAACTGTACACTGCTCCAACAATTAAATAAACATTTTTAATGACATAATTAATCCATTTAAAAAAAAGTTCTACCATTAATATCAAGCTGATAATGTGATGATGCCCCTTAGTAGACACTCAATACGAGGTACCAAAACAGTGTACAACAATCAGCACAGGTGACCTAAAAGAATTAGTTTATGTACTTACCCATAATGTTTTCGAACTTCACTTGTTTTTAATTTGCTCTAGTATAGTTTTTGCGAGATAATGATTTCTGTACGTACCTATTAATTATTATTGCTTTGACATGCAAGAATGTAAGTTTTGGGCTTATTGCCTGTTTTATGTACTAAAATACAATAAAATATGTTGGTCCCTTCAACTCTAATTGTGAGACCTATACAGACTAAAGTCTTTTCTCGGAATTTGTGTGGTTGTAATATACTAAATTGTCACAGTACAACGTATAATTTTATGTACAATTCAGAACTCTAAACGGTGGATAACATGAAAATGCATACGTTCAAATTGTAATACACAGATTTATACGAAAATCTTAATACACGTTACATATTATTGTGTACATAGTGAAGATGCAAAATCCATTATCTCAGATTAAGATATTTTGACAGACGTTTTTGACGCCAGTCTACTTGCGGGAGTAGAATTTCTGAAATATGAGAGTATGTACTAAAGCATAAACCCGATATAACGATAAAACACAGATTACAGCATATTGTTATATTCCCAGCCCTTGCTATAAATCAAGCGCCATTAACGTCAACCCTTCATAATGTTATAATCCCTGCCATTGGCTTAAATCAAGCGCAAATTCTTTGTGCATTTTGGCGTTTTCAAATAAATGCATTATTTTAGAAAACCAATAAGTAAACTCATTATCGATTTGTTGCGCGAGCCATTGAGCTTAACTCTATGAAATTTCCCACAATCCGGGATACTAGAATAGAATATAAACGGGAACAAGCCGTTCCTCTCAGTTCACATTTTAACATCTCGAAGTACAGTCTTCACACTGTCCTTCTTCATTATTGTCATTGTCTATTTTATATTGTACTTATAAGTTAATTAATCAAATATTATAAGTCTTCTTCAAATAAATATACATCGTATAAAATATATAAGTTATTATTCTACGGAACTTCCACCTTCTACTACTACTTCAAGATATAATTATCTACAACCATCTGCAGATCTTCAATACATTCCATCTGCAGATATATTATTCAGGCATACACTACTACCCATACGAAGAGATCTTGCTCGCCGCGCAAGAGTTGAATAATTATTTACTGCGTCCTCAACCGGGGGTCGTAGGAATATTTATAAAATAATACGCAGTTCCAAGGCGGATAAAAGCGTAGCATCTGTTTGAACGGATAGTTCAATCCTTTCGAAAGTTTTGCTTTACTTAATTATTATAATCTTTGGAAACACATTTTTTTATAATGGCAAACATTGAAGGGGTAATGAAATGAATGACAACACGTGTAATGAATGCATTATAAATTTACTGTATTTTAGCTACACCTGTACAATTATACTTGTCAATTATAAATTTTTTATGAATTGGTTGACAAACGTGTAATTTAATTTTGAAGAATGTTTACCAAAAACAATGCGGATATTTCATGACATGAATTCTAAGTACAACAATATAAAGGAACGAATTCAGTACAATGTAATCAGTCCGCGTAAGTAATCTCTAAGATTTTGAACAGTGTATTTTACGATAGCGCGTAAATTCTTTGATACGGTATTATTTATCTGCCGGTCGATGCAGAGAAAGAAATGAAATGATTTATTTTTTTTCAAAATACATTTTAAAGAATGGAGGATAAATAAGATTTATGTTAATATGTTATGCAACCCATTTTATCAAAAATCTTGATTGAAAAATAGAAGTATGAAATGTGCCGATAGCCAGGAATTTCAGATTTTTTGACAATATTCACCGTCTAACCATAAGTGTTTTTTTATTAAGTTGTAATATGCAAGCAACTTATTAGCCATAAAGTTTATTTTTACATATGGTATCCCTGCTACAAGCAGGGGACAATCGACTGACGTTATGTTATGCACAGAGCCGTGAATTTATTCGCTTTTCTGCCTCTTGCTGAATCGGTCGTGTAGTTGAACATACTAGTAACTTGTTGATTTGCATTTGCATCACTTCTAGTTTATAAATTTACCTTCTGAATTTTGTACGCGTTGAGAAATAAATTAATCAAATGGTGACCCTTCTTTTATTTATATCTCCGCGACAATCTTTCACGAAAGCGCTTGGTAAGTATTGGTAAGTATACACAATACACAACATACCGTCAAACATATATAATACAGTTAAAAACGTTAAAAAGTCTTTTTTAAATTATTAGTACGATTAACTTAAAATGAACAAATCGAATATGTTCGGAATAGACGTTTATGAATAGGAATATATTTTTTATATCTTCCTTGCCAGTGCTGTCAACTGATTTGAAATTTCTCTAATTACTTCAATATCTGTGTAAATGTTCTAAACACAGAGTTCATATTTAGGTGTTCATTAGCAATACATGTATGTATAGGAAAATTTTTTTTTTTAAAGAAGTACCTATTTATCGACCGAAACAGAAAGAAATATTTTGTCGAAATATCGGAAAAAAATAGTTAATATATACGTATGTCTGTGTGAATTGATAACAGGCCGAATGGTGCGGTAGTGAGTGAGGTGAGTACAGGTTTTCGTTCATCGTACCACGATGGGCGGTCGTCAATAGTAGCCGGCGATCTGCCGCCTGTAATGAACGTATCATTCGTTTTATGCGTGGCCGATACTTCTTCCTCGTTTCAGCACTTATATACAATATGGTATTTATGTACTATTAATAAAATTATTTACATAAGTAATAAATGTAAACTATTCGTTTTCATCCAATTTAAAAATTACTAAATTCTAAATGTGTACCCTGTATACTGAGTGTACATCTCCTGGACACTAGTACACTGGAGCTTGAATAATTTTCTAGAACGGTAAAGTAGGGGGTTATTAAATAATAAAAATAAAAACTTATTGTAGAAAAGGAGAACATAAAAATAAATGCTTTATTGTATTCGTATCGACCAAAACTTAAAAAGATAGGAAGTTCACACCATATTAAAGAATAATAATTATAAATTCTTCAAAAGATTGTGTATTCACTTTGTGACGTCATTATTAATAAATGAATTTAAAATAACTTTGTATTCACCACTTTATTAATATCTACATTTCAACATCTATCGAAAGCGATGCTTTCCTCATCAGGAATACATAAAATACTAAAGTATAGACAACTGATAAACATAGAACACAATAATGTAAGAATAGACAAATTATAAACGTAAACAAAAATTGATTAAAGTGGGTAAGTAATTAATCAAAAAGGTTAATAAAAAGTCTTATAAAACATTGAAAAACAAATTGACATTAGAAATTATTTTTATTAATAATAAATATTTGTAAATGTAAATAATTATTATCAAAAATCTCAAATAAAATCAAGTTAAAAATAAGCACCTACTCTTCTTTTGCCAATAACCTTCTAATAAATATAATATCAATGACAAATAGGATTTAAACATTAACTTCAATGTCATGCAATGTGCAGTGTTATCTAATATATGTGTCCTGTGCGTGCAAAGCCACATCATCTCAGCCCAAAACATAGTAATTTAATTAAGTTTTAATCTGGAGTGCCCTACCAGGTAAGTATGTTTTCTGTATATGTACATAATAATATAAACCCTAGCAAGTAGTATTTGTACAGCGCCCTTGAGGTGATTTTTCACAAAAACGGCGCTATAAAAATCATCCAAGTATTAGTATTATTATTATAATTAATACAAAAATAAATTCAAGAGATAAATTCGAAACATGTTGATGTGTATATTATAATAAAGTGGTGGAAACTAAGTAATTTTTTATTAATTTATTTCAAATAATTATGATTCATTTATTTTCGTTGATAAATTTGCCCCATACCTACCACCACACGGTGAAACCAGATACCGCACCATCCAAAGGTGACCGCATTGTGTGCCCCCACATTGCCAATTTGCTAGCGACATTCGATTCAATAATGGAAGGAGGGTTGTGTCTATTTCAATTTAAACTTGAAATCAAATCACTACGGCGTGCGGTGATAATATCAGGAATTATTGTACGATGCAATCATGGAGCAACCGCAAAATTGATATATCATACTTGATGCTACCCACAGCTTCATACTAGAGCACACGTGTAGCTTTAGGACACATTGTTCAGATTCGGGAGAGGGAGAGAGATAGGGAATTCTGATGATGAAGGTAGATCGGAGATACCGAGGTCGGGTCGGGAAAATCTGTCAGTACCAAACCGAAGGGGCATTGAAGAAGGATAACCCTCGAACCAAAATGTTAGTCCGTTCAGGGATTTCTAAATCGATTATCTCGCTTAGGTGCCCCCTTATCGGGAGAATTTGAGACTTTTAAGTCTTTGTGAAGTGGTTAGGTTAGGTTTTCCCCTTTGTTGGATTGTTTTGCAAGATATTTACTCAAAAGGTATTATTGAAACATCTCTTGTTTGTTTCTTGTTTTATTTTCTCATTATTGGAATAAGAAACTTAGTCTAAAACTTTTGTAAACACGTGTTTATATCAAGATATAAACTTTGGTTCTGTGTTTCTTACTCCTGTTACGTATTTTCCTAAGATTCAGCAAATAATACATAGAGATACCCTAACACGCAAGGCGAAGAAACTAAAATAAGGGCGAGGGGCGAGTTAGGCGTGCGGCCAATATAGTAAAACAGCAAATAAGTAAAAAGGTTCAGCTTGTTTACAAAAACCAAACATAAACCGAGTATTTAGTTTGAACCATTCATAAACGTTTGATAATTGCTTACTGCAGTCAAAATCACGCGAAACAAACGAAGATAGCAGTAAACTAGGCCGGTGCTAAAATGGGTACCACGTGAGCCTCCAGCCGCCGAAATGGTAAGTTAGGGCAAGTCTATTAATTCTAAGATCAGTGGTATCTACCTATTTTGATTCTTAAAGAATTATATAGGCACCTAGATAAAGTATGTCATAATATTTACTTTACCCCTTTGGGTATTCGAGTGGCGTAAACGCCACCAAACATCAAACCCAAGTCTAATAGTGACCTACTGCGACGGACTCATAAAAGTCATTCTATCTCCTTTTGTATTTTGGTTAGATATATGATTTAAGTTAAATTAGAAAGAGAGAAAACCACGCTTTCTCTTTGCATTTAAAGTTTAACCATAAATTCTTCCGAATAATAAATATCCAAAAGCGGTCGATTGCAATCGCTTATTTTTACGTGTGCGGTTCACCGAGATGTCGGACAACTATTGAATTTTGTGCTTCAATTTACTCAAAATGTCTAGTTAACTATAAAAAAAAAACAATATATTAACTACTTATTTGTAATATTTTTTCTTTATCTGTGTAATTTAGTATTCCATGGCGATAATTCATAAAAGCACGTATTCTAATGTAATATCTAGTAAAAACATGTAACGATTCTGTACAAGATAAATGATTTGTAAACGTTTTCGTGTAGCGCGTCATTTGTCAACGCGTAAATTGTATATACCGCTTTCAAAAATTGTTCCTGCAGACATGAAAAAATGCCCGCATTGTGAAAGTATGGTTGAACTTGTCGATTTATTTAAAATTATTTTTTATGTGAAACGTAAAAACTACGTTTGTGTAATTACATTTGTTTAGTTTCATATAAGGTGATATTATTATTAAGATTTACATTAAAATGAAGCGTGTGCGAATGATTTTTTTTAAATGATTTAAATCAATATTTAAATACTTTTAAGAGGATTTGTCAATTTAAAATATTAACTTCTAAAAGAGTCTTTCATCTGCTTTCGAAAAGAGTATTTAATTTTGGGATATGTTTAAAAACAGCGAGTATATTTGAGGTTGAATGACACGCGAAAACATTTAGAGATGAAATTATCAATGTGACGGGTCGTTATAACTGATTATGTAAACCAATTTCAGAAACCCATCTAAATCATTGAGATGCTTCGGAAAGCTTCATGTCTAACAGAACACAAGTTAAAATTAACAGCGAAACAAGCGAACCACTTTTGATTAGATTAGAGTGCCACAGGGGAGCGAACTTGGCCCTCTATTGTTTCTGATATACATTACCAATCTGTTTGACATTGAAATTAAAGGTAAAATCGTATCCTTCGTTGAAGATACAGTACTTCTCTACCTAGCAGACACGTGGAAAGAGGTATTTATGAAAGCCGAAGAAAGTCGTCAGTCGTAAAAAAATGGACAAATAACAATATTCTTACCCTTAATACAATTAAAACCATTACACACAGTATCACACAAAAGGTCAACTTCCGTCAAACATAGAACTGTTTCTGCACGACTATGGACAAACTTTATCCGCTTGCCCATGTGAGCGTATTGAAAAGGTTAAACAAACTAAATACCTTGGAGTCATAATTGATTCAAACTTACGATGGACTGATCACATAACTTACATAACTAAAAAAAACTAAAACGAGTCATGTACCTCATGAAGAATATTAAAAACATTTTCCCACGAACAATCCTTAGGACTATATATTTTGCACTTTGTCAATCGATTATCACATATGGCATACTGACTTGGGGAAGTACATCGAACAACGCACTAGACACACTAGAAAAAATATTACTACACCTCTTCCAACACAAACTCCACATTCCAATGCAATCTAAAACCGAAATAAAAACCAGATCCTCAACAAACAAAACCCTGAATATCCTGATAACGCACACCTCACACGGGCAAAAACACTTTAAGTATTACGCAATCGAACTCTACAATTGCATGCCCACCACTCTGAAACAACTACTAACTAAAAATGTAATTATCCACGATTAATCAATAAACAAAGTGTTCACTTTATTCAAAGCATGATAAAACCAAACAACAGATAATCCAACACATAAAATACTATACTTACCTGATAGCCCCTCCTCTGTTTTTCCGTGCAATATACTTTCTATTATCAAATTTAGCCAAAGTTTCTAAAATTACATGTTTATTATTTTATAAAGGATTTGCCTAAATCGATGTCTCCTAATTGATTTTTGTAACAAAAAAATTCAAATGTACGTCTCTTCAAATTCTATACCCAATTCACATTTATACAGCAAAACAAATATAAAACAAAAGTAACCAATACACATCAACACCTGTACCACATTTAACACATCCAAGTGAATACCTTAGCAAGGGTTCTCCCAGCGAGACGTTTTTTTTATTTACTTTTAACAAAAAAAAAATACAATGCAAGAAGTCCCGATAAACTACTTTTTTATAGTTTGTCTAACGGGGTCTTGTTATTCAAAACTCAAAGTTTACAGTTAAGGTTACAAACATAAAAAAAAACGTATGTAACAAACTTCACCACACGTTTAGAATTCCATTCACAGTACCACCTTATCAAAGCTAACTTGCACTCCACATTGTAAAACACCCATCTTACACTTAAAAAAACTAAACAGATATAAATAAATAAATATATACATTAGTGTTAAAAACACCCGTATGTTGCTTGTATCACGTAAACACCGGCGTGGGAGATGTTTGAAATAAACTGCGCACCCCTGCACATATTTAGGTAACTATTATACAAAAGCATTAAATTTATACGTTATGCTTCTACTACAGTGAAAAGCGCTTGGGGTAAACTATCCATAAATTGCGCAATATTATTATTCAATATCGACTATCCTAGTTTCGATAAGGCTTCTGGTTGTATGTTTCATTAATCTATATACATATAAAGAAGAGTGCCTGTAGGCGTGTTTATTTTTTATAAAAATCTACAGCTTTATTCCGAGCTCGATGCAATTTTGATACTTCTTCTAACTGTGATGTTAGTAGGAGATTTTCAAATAATGTACGGTTTATTCGTAACCAGGGAATATTTGTCTTTCTTTAAAAAAAAAAAGAAGAAAAAAAAGAAGAGGAAAATTACTGGGTAGGGGTAGCATTTCATAACCTCTAAACTTTACTCCAAACTATTTATAACCCCGGGCAACTCCGGGTACTTCAGCTAGTATATTATATTTGAAGACAAAACAATACTATTATTCTATCTTGTGGGGATAGTGTGTAATATATATAGTACCAAATGAGCAATCCAACAAGTTGAGTGTACTTTCCGAGATGATATTGAATTTCTTGAAGAAATAACGATAATCTGTAAGTTGCATAATCAAGAGGTCCTTGAGAGGCTCCATCTCGGGGGTGGACGTCAAGTGTAAGAGAAAAAAGAGTGGAGGGGCACTCGAGACGACCACCTGTTCGCGGTGGGCGGAGGCGGTGGGCGGTGGGGTGGCACTACTTTATTGCGGCCCAATCGGCCCAGTCATCTCAACTTTGAACTAGTGTGTAACTAACTGGCGAGGTTTTTATTGAAAGCTGTTCGGGTGAAAATGTAACGATAAAGATATTGGGAAAATCGGAAATTTTATGGAAAACGATCAGTGCCAATATTTTAAGTGTAATCTCAGGGGTGCTTATCGTGAAGTCTCTATTATGTAGAGCTTATACAGGTATACCGCTGATCCGTTCAATTTTAACCAGTTTTCACATCAGCTATCAGCGGATCAGAGTAAGATGTACACTGATCATAAAAACTTTAGTCTGATTTTAAGCAAATAGGTTCTATAACTTAAGCTAAAGTGTCCATAAGGAGACATGACACGGATGTAGGTCAAATTAAACGCACCAATCTGTCCATTCACCTACCCATCTCTGAAAATCGATGGGACCGGTGACATTTTTGGGTTTCTGGGTCACCGAAAGATGACGCTTCAAAGCTCAACACAATCGGTCGTGTAAGCGGCGGGGTTGTTTAGGTATCGCCGTCTCCCCCTCAAAGGGGCAGGGCGAGCGGGAGGGAAGGGGAGGGCGCATCGATCCTGGCGGCGCGAACTGGGTCGCCGCCGCCGCCCATCGCCCTATATCCTATAGCCTCCTCTCGCAGCCGAGCTACTACCCGCTGCCCGCTACCCGCTACACGTGCTGATTCCACACTAATGGGGAGAATCATAAAACACCAATACCGCTACTTACAGTGGCTAATAATAGGTGGCGCTGTAATAAGTCACGGAGAAATGGGATAAAAGCGCAGAGGGCGTCTCATTTCACTGAAGAAAACAGATTACTAACAACCTTACCATAAACATTAATTTCATTCTTAACCCTTTCAGACTGGTAGTGATTTGATGCTTGTGTGTGTGCTATCTTTTTATTCAATACTTTAGAAGTTATTACTACGTTCATTTGAAATAACAATAGGTCACCAAAGGTGTCCCACTTAAAATGACAAATCATGCACTGTATAAAAAAAAAACATTGTAATGATTAAAAAATAATTACATAGAAAATAAACAATAAAAACGTAATTCTTCAAATGATTAGTATTCACTTTGTGGCGTCATTATTAATTAATAAAAAACATACCTTCAAAAAAACTATTTTAAGGGTGCGGAAATCGAGATTAAACCTAAACGTCACCTTTCAAAATATAGACGTGGCAACCGCGAGAACGACTAATTAGAAACTAACGAAAAAATAGCGTGCGAAGTATCGTCAGCAATTGGAAAACGAAAACCGACAGATTTGTTCGTTCTAGATAAGGAGGAAAATTTTCTGAAAATGTATGTATTTTGAAATACACGTACGATACCAAACCAACGGGTTAAAAATACCTTATTTTCATTCAGAAACCCACTCTCACCTTCCTAGAAAAACTCACCATCGGTTCAGAAGATATACGAGAGATCAGTGCAAAAAAATAACACGAAAAAGCCTTTGAAAAAAAAACCACTTATGCGTGAAATAATTTTACACGCGGAAAAATAAATGGGTCAGAATATTCGAGGCATGGTAAGTGTTCTGCTAGATTTTTTTTCATAAACGGAATTCTACCCGTTTCGGGGAAATAACAAAAGGCTTAGAAATGCGAGGGCGAACAAATATGATAAAAGCACTTGGACATGAAAAAGTGATGTTTAATAATACGTGAGGTGTAAAAAACTAGCCTCAGTGTTGGTAATTAGGTTTCTACTAATTTAACATTTGTCTGAAAGTTTACCTAAATACAACCAACTAAAGTGGTTAAAAAGCAAACGCGAAGTTTATTCAATACGTAGGTTTGAATGAATGGAAACTACAATTAAAATCGATTATATGTGGTTTCCGGAGACTTAATACGTAGGATTTACTATGTTATAGTAATTTACAAAATTCGAGGAGGAGAGTGTACATAATATACAGTACAATTACATCAAACAATCATTTAACTTAAAAAAATAAATTCAGCTTAGGCAGAAGTAGATGACAGATAGAACGTTATTCGTTAAATGCAAACAGAATTAAATTGTTATAAATCAATAAGTTAACGAACATAAACTAAAAGATCATTAAAATATAAAGGCACATAAAAAAAGTTCAGGTCGCAGAAAAACATACTAATACGCCCATGAAATTATGATTTACAATGTAAATTTGAAAACGTACGAAACGTCGAACTTGCTTGGCTGCCTGAAAGGAGTTTATCGAGGGGAAATTCGTAATGCAACAGAGTTCTCTCGTATCGTATCGATTAAATCTATTAATATCGGCGAAGGCTATTTCCATAATAGGTGATATAAAAGAATATCTGCTACGCAATAAAGTTAAACTGGAAAAGGTTTATAATAATCGTAACGAAGTAATTTAATGTCTGTAAAATTGAACAATCCAAACACTCGATAACCTACAGTTACAAAAGTGAGGCCTTCCTGAAATATATAAGAAGCTCTTTCGTAGTGGGCATTATTGACATATTTTTTTACGGGAACGTTTCAGGAAAATCAAATGATACATTACGGAGGATGTCGCTTTTTCAAACAGCAAAAGGCGACATCGACTTGTTTGTCTTCTTAAAAATAGCTTAACAATTGTGTTTGAAATTAAATTGTTTTTCGATACAATTTCATTGGAATAAATTAGGGTCGGTTTTATAACCATCCGATGTAACGCTTGATATAATTTTTAACTAACATTTGATCTACCGCCCGATTTAGCCGTTTTATAAACGTAAGTCAGATTACCGGTCGTTTGATAGCTGTCAGTTGTTGCCCGACGATCGCTTATTTGGTACCGTGTACTATTTTAATTAAAAATACAATACATAATTTGGATTTGTGAAATGGATTCCTCATTGAGCAGCGAAAACCATGACAAGCGAATGGCAATTATTCAAGATAAGAAACGGACGGTCAACAGTCCGTCAACGAAACGGTTCGTTACGTAACAGAAATTTGGTAGTTCGTTTATTCGAAGATTTCTAAAAGCGACTTATGAGTCATGATATTTTAACAACCCTATTTTTTAATGAGATGAAAATATTATTTTGGATTGTAATTATTAAGTTTTTTCTCAATTTCATTCAAAGGTAAATAAATAAAAAGAACGAAAGTTAAGACAGCTAACGAACCGAAGCGGAATTCTTCATTTAAGGTTATTTGATTGAGAAAATACTTGACTGTGTTCCGGGTATCTCCCTTCCAATACAAGTGGCAAGGAATACAAGTTTAGTAATTAACGAAATGATTACACACCGTGAAAAGATAAATACAATTCCAGGAGTTTCAAAGCGTGAGTTGGGTTTAATTATATATTGAAAGATCAACAGTTCTTGGAAACATTTACTCGGTAAAATAATTGATACTGATACAAATTTAGTAGAACTCTGAGAAACTCAGATTTCAAATATTATATAGCTATAAATACAATATAATTGGAATATGGTAAACCGATAAAAAAAAAACATAAAAATCGCCAGTTTACCTAGTAAAAGGGCAAGACATTTATAAAACGTACACTGCACGTATCCATCACAATTCAAAGAGCCGTTGGTCTATAAAGGTAGTAAGTCAACAGAAAATAGGGCAAAATGAAATAACGATTAGTTTAGGGTAGATACTCGTATATTGAAAAGGGTGAGGTCTCCATAGAAGCCTCCGTGTGAGTGACCTCAGGGGTAAATATTAGAATTTCGGAAGGGAAATATGCAGCAGTAAATCTCACCTGTGGGCGATTACCCTCCGCGCATGTGCTCTGGTCAGCCGAGCTTTGTTGCAATCGTTCAGATCGAGTGACCCCGATACGCTGAAACAAACAAGAATAAAATTCAGTCAAATTCGCTCAGTTCACATCTTCTGGATGATAGTTTGGGACTTAGCCCCAAGTAACCACTGGCCTGGATAACATACCGTAACCCTAACAAAAAATGCTCCCTTTATGGAATAAAAAATGTATAAGAACCTTTATTTCCGCTTGATGCTCGTCAATATTTCACAGCAACCATTATTTAGACCCAAGTACGCCAAAATAGCAATCCCCCTTGTTTAAGGTGATTGATAAATATTGAATTTTAGATCTGCTTGAATTATATAACGTTTCATGAAGAGTAATATGGTAAATGTAATATATACGATGCTAAAACAAAAACAATAATGCCTACGTTTTCAGTACCTACTAATATTATTAGAATAAGGACAATCTTGGTTGTAATATTATAGCTAGAATTTTGTACTGACGCAAATTGGAAATGCCAATCATCTTAGAGGAATGTGGCTCATATCCAAGAACATTCTGAGAAAAGTTTTAAATCTGCTTTATGACATCGAACAACCCTAATTTTGTATCAGAGACACGGAAGAAACCTCTGTTGTAATATTCGGTCATGCCGGCAGAGGCTACAATCAAATCCAAATCTATACATTACTCCCTCGTTTCCAGAAGAGATGTAACATCAAATATTAAAATCAGAATCTGATTTGCACGGAGGGATTGTATTTGAATCTGCGTGCGAGATTGAATTTTGTGAGGGACCTCATATAGCGCTTTAATATTCTAAAACGGAATAATCTAGAAACATATTATAAGAATTGTGACTTAAAAATGGGTTCGACTCGAAATCCCTCAAGGGGAGCGGCTGCGGTGACTGTTTCATACAAAACTGAATTTTGGATTGGAGGCCAAAATACCCATCCAAACGGAATGATCTATTTTTAATTAATTAATTAAAGGTTTAGTAAATATCTAGTACGGATGAGAAGGATTTTATTTATTTTTGTTTTACGAAGTGAACCTTATGAAGTATCTATCGGCCAATAAAGGAATCGATTTTTCGCAATTTTAGAGGTATCTTTAACGATTATTTAGGGGCTAACGGTGATTTAAAAAAAAGTTTTAACGGGGAGAGGGTCGTCGGAGAATTATTATTTATTAATTCATTGTTTTTTTTTTTTTGTAATGGGGATTACAAATTTTTGGTTACGTTTATTTACAAAAACGCAACGACAAATTATTAAACATACTTTTCTCCACTTTAAAAATCATATTCGTATTTTAAATATTTTGTAAAACATACAATGGAACGGTCAAAAAAAAGTAATATTTCTGATTAGATTTTGATAAATGCTAAGCCTATGTAAATTTATCAAATATTTAACAAATATTTTTATATTTAAAAACATTATGTTTATCGTATTGCGTAATAATACTATCATTATTTTGAATTAATAAATAATAACTCTCCGACGTCTCTCTCCCCCTTAATAATTGACAGTTAAAGTGATATTTTAAATTTCCACGTTACTTTGAAAATGACGGTACGAGCTGACAAAAAAACATTTGAGTTCACCTAGACATTCCAGAAGGAAAAAGCTGTGCAAATATCATGGAACCAACCAGAGCTCTTCGTTCGTGAGTTATGGCAATGAGAAATAAACAAACTTTTTACTTGGTAGTATAATATTTTTAAAAGTGTATAAGATATTGTTAAAGCCACCTCAGTAGGGGTGGGTAACTCGAATCACCTCTCCGAAACGGGATGAAATTTAGGAAATGAATGCTGTGGATATTATTATACTGCAGACTTTCCTAAATACGCCCAGTGAATAGTGATTTTCATAAAAATAGCGTTATAGAATTTATAAGTAATGCCGGGGAGCGCGGCCGATGCGCAGGTGCGCGCTCCCACTGAGAAGAAAACTTCCAACTGAAACGAAAAGGGAACAAGAAGCAAGGACGGAAAGGAAGGAAGGAAGAAAAGAAGCCCTATCTGACAGTAATCAATTTTACTAAAGAGAGGAAGAGGCTGTTTAAGGCCGTGGGTTAGGATTAACCGGTAAATATCAATAATTTCAAATAAATGAAGCTATCAAAAGTTGTGTTAATCACTTTTGTATTTTTGATGCCGATCGGTTTCGTAACAACCGTTCATCATCACGGCAAAATATACAAATGCATATTTTGCCCTGATGATGGGACGGTTGCTTCGAAACCGGTCGGCGTTATAAATAAAAAGTGCTTAAAACAAAGGATTGCTTCATTTAATTATAATGGATAACCACAAAGTGATGGCTTCATACAACAGTATCAATAAATTAATGTAAACCTAATTAAATGTACAGAAAATTTAAACGCAGTTTTATCAAAATTATGTTTTACAAATTTTCAACCACGATATTTCGATAACCGATCGGTCGATTGAACCCATATCAGGTACATACCTCCAGTAAACGATGGTAGCAGAATTGGGGTAAAAAGGAAGAAAATAAAAAAAATGTTTAGCAGGCCGCCACTATAAGAAAAAAAATAACAAGGACGGTCGAATCTGCTACCAACGATCACAAAACTCATACAGATTACGAAAATGCTTGTTTTTTTTTTTACATACAAAATCCGGAAGACTGGTTGTCATTAACGGATGTTTTCCGAGGACCGATGTATTCAAATATACGAAATCACATGTCGATGTTTTTTTTTTTCTACAATTTTTTAACACGTTCTTAAAGGGATGATAAATATACGCACAAAGTTTCGAAAAGGAAACTTGGATTGTTTCGAAATTATTAAATCCTAAAATTCATCTCCAAAACAGCGTAGTACAAGAACAATACGGGCTTAAGTCCTTTGAATAATTGACAGTTAGATTCCGCCATCCGACGCTAGAATTAGCTAACTATTCAGCGAGAATACACGATGAAAACATGATCCCCGGGCAGAGAGCGAGATTAAAGGTCAGTCCATGACGTCGTAACTTTAACTTGGTAATATTTCCAAACGGCCTAATAACTTATACTCCAACAAGGGGTAGGGTGGAATAAATTTAAGACCAGAAGCTTTTCGTGGAAAGCTCGTAAAGGTAGATAATTTTTTGAAGGTTGCAGGAATTTGAGTGTAACAAACACATCACCTCCAAGCGGCAATAATTATTTTAATAATTTCTTCACCGTTGAAATTATTAGAGATAAAAGCAACCCTCCGAAGGCAGAAACATTTTTTTTCCGTAAACAATTTATTTATATCTGTACTCTGATATTATGTTAATGTCATGGAACAAACATGTAGCGAATAAGGGAGAACACGTATAATTAAAACCACGAACTTGTATAATATGTTGTTCGTATGTCTTCTGAAAATTATATCTTCTATATTTATAAAAAAGAGTCTGTGGGTGGGTTTGTTTTTTTATAACAGCTTTATTCCGAGCTTGATGAAATTTTCCACCCTTGACCTTCAAAAGAAGAGGAAGGTCATATTCTATATCCTCGCCTAACCAAGGCTAGAGCGGTGCCTTACACTTGTTTTACTGTCAATCTATCGTTTATAATATCGGTAGATAATCTTTCTATCTAATAATATATATAAAGAAGAGTGTCTATGACTGGGTTTGTTTTTATACAAATTTTCTACAGTTTTATTCCGATGAAATTTTGCATACTTGACCTTCAAAACAATAGGAAGGTCAGCGTCTACTTGAGATTTCAAAAAACCACCCCCCATCCTCCTTAAAACAGAATTTTGGTACTTGTTGATGAAATTTTGCACACTTGTCTTGACGTTCAAAATAAGAGGGTAATTTCTGAGGATAATAAGCGGTAGGGGTAACACATCACATATTCCCTACCATTCGTAACTCCGGGTATTTCAGATAGTACTATATATTTATATTCATTGTTTGAGGGGTGGTGGAGGGCCTTACAAGGTACTTTGAACAATTTTTCAATCGGTGGAAAATATTATCGTTTCTTTATGGATTTATATTCAAGATCAATAACTTAAATCATTTAAGTGGTATGTTCGTCTTTGGAAATTTATTGATGAAATTATATATATACGTATTCGAGAAGGTATTTTTACAGCAGAAATACTATTATTAGCTTTGCCCGATTTTCAATACTCGCCAAAGATATGAAAATAACAGAAAATAACGACCTGAGAGTTGCGTTGACCCATGAAATCCGGACCGAATGGTTGTGCATATTCCATGAAGCCAGAACTCACGGTTTAAGAGATTTGACTGCTTCAGAAAACAAAAATGTGCTTTTTGTAAATTAATTAAAACAGTTTATATAAGTAAAGCCGTCGACCGACTTCCAACATTGGTAATGTAATGCGTGACAACTGGAGCATAATTGATCAGGGGTACGTAGAGAGGATGGAACACCAAACAATTATCTGTCTAGACACACACTTTTCGTTTTATCCATATTCATGCAAACTCTTAATATTCCGACACTTGACATCATAATCCGCAGCATTTTGATTCACTTTATCATGTCTCGTTTCCTGAGGAATCCTCGACTCATCCTACCATCGTGTAATACAGCATGATTAAAAAACAAATATTCTAAAATAGAATCAAAACAGAAGCGTGTGAAAAGAACACGAATCTAAACGCCATTAAGTTGCCATACAATTGGCAGGAAATAGATTCCTCTCACAATCAGTTCCGTGTTGAAGACAACAGCGGAAGTGCGGCCTTTCGAGGTCAACTTAATGCACAGCACACGATACAATACACAACCCACAACACACGACAACACCACACGACACACGACAAACAACACACGATACACGACAAACAACAAACTGTGCACGACACACAACACACGACAACACCGCACAATACTCAACAAACAACACACGACACAGCACACGACAAACACACGGTGCACGACACACAACACACGGTGCACGACACACAACACACGGTGCACGACACACAACACACAGTGCACGCACACAACAAACTTGTTAAAAACTTTTTTGATAAATTGGCCTCTTGAAAACGGGGCCAATCGTGCTTTTTCGAAATAGTGAATGTTGGGTAGTTGATCAATATTCTTGTAAGGTGAAAATATTGCATAACAATTTGCGGGGCTGATCGTTTCGGAGGATTAGTTTAGGCTTATTATATTTTGTTATTTGTAACACATTTGTTTTCAAAAGTGGGGCCACATAGAAAGATTCCGCGAGACCTAAGATACAACTATTTAAGATGGGAACTTCCTAATATTGATGTAATTGAGAAAACCCTCCTCCATTTAAGGCTTCCCAGGGCTAACCATGTGGCTTAATTTAAAATATTTTAAAGTGGAATTCGAAAACGTGTGCCCAGATGGGGGCACAACATGGGAACCACTCCCGATGGATCAGTTCCGGATACAACACCGGCCCTGGAAACACCCCACACAGACACTGTGCAATCTGCAATGTGCATTACCAGCCCACCCCCGGGAAGGTGGGCGAAAGCAAAGTTCGTGATGCACATTATTGGATACCGCATTAGCCAATCATTTCAGACACGAGTGGGCTGCAGGCTTCAAAGCAGACTTCCTACGCAGCGAACTAAGTGGACCAAAGTAAAGTATATGAATAATTTTACTACCGAGTTCAAAATCAACAAAATATGTTTTGTTAACGGAGATAGAAACGGGTAAACAAAACGAAACTTAATAATAACAACTCGCAAAACACAAAACTGATATCAATTTTAACGGTTGTGTTAGGTGTGTAGTAACAGGTTTCATTGTAGGTTTTATTAAAAAACAACAACAAACGAAAATTATCACTTTTTCAAAGACTTTGGGAGATAGTATGACTTCAAGATGCGTACGTACAAAGAAAACTAAATTTATTTATTCTTAAATTTAATTATGAAAACAAAAATATTAGCCACCCATTCGATAGGGCAATCCCGTGTTGAGATGAGCGGCTTTACAATTTAATAATAATCAGTAAATTTCAATAAGCAAACAATGATACAGGAATAAAAATGAGTAAATATTAATAAGTAGATAATAGTAAATAAATAATAAAGATCAGATAATAATAATTAAATAACAATAGTAAGTAAATAATGATCAGTAAATAGTAATAAGCATATAATAATAAAAACAGGTAAATAAAATTATGTAAATAGTAAATAGTAATAAGTATATAATTATAAAAATAAAAATAGGTAAATAATAATAAGTAAATAATAATAAGTAAATAAAATTATGTAAATAGTAAATAGTAATAAGTAAATAATTATAAAAATAAAAATAGGTAAATAATAATATGTAAATAAAAATATGCAAATAGTAGTATGTAAATAAAAATATGTAGGTAAGAAAAAAAAATTATAAGTAATAATTGGAGGGGAGAATCAAAAGGCCACACTATCTGTTAAGTTAAAAGCTATAATATTTTTAAAATGATCGAAAAAAACTATTTCAGGAACATTCAATGTCTGACTACTGAATTTAAACATTGCGGAAACGTTTTATAAGCACAAAACAATTTTTTAAAAGCTCAATGTGATTCCTTAATTTAATGTGAAGACCTTACAAAGGTAAACATCCATTTGGCCCACGATACTGACACGAACTGGTACAACAGACGAAGAGACATCACGCTAATAACAAAGCATAATAAAATAACAATGCTTCTTAGGTACGCAGATAAGCATAATTTTAATATAGTTATATATTCAAAATGATTATTATTTAATAGCAAAATCAAATATTATCATACAACGTTTGCGAGGACAGTTTACACAGAACATGAATGCTAGGTCGCTCTGTGATTTAGGCAAATTAACGACGAAGGTTACTTACTGATAGTATCAATAAACCAGGCGAAATTCGTGGTTAGAATCCACGGAGAATTAGCATCAAATTAAATTGAGCCCTTAATTAAGCATGTAAACTATACGACTTAAATACACTTATTAAAACCGTGGAATGTGTTATATTCTACCATTGTATATTATATGATTATATAATTAAGTGCAGGGAAGGGGGCTAAGTTTACATCATCAACCTAAACACTGTTGACTTAGGGGTCGGTTGTCCAATTGTCCGTAAAATATATGTATTTTTCGTAAAGAGCAAATAAAAAATAAAAATTCCAACACTATTTTCCGAATTCTTTAAATGGAACGTGCATTGAATAAACATTCCTTTTCTTTCTACAGGGTAACAAATTGAAATAGGGACTTTACGAGAAAAATCAACATTACACAATTTCGGTAACGAAAATTCATTTTTGCAAAAAAAAACAAAACATTTTCTTGAATAAACATCGATAATTTACAACGAGTAACGGTAATGGCATGCAATTTTAATTTAGTAAATTCAGTCTATTATCAATAATTCGTGTATTTTTGTAAAAGGGATATTATGATTAGTTTTGTTGGGCATGGAATATTATCGCATTCATTGGCCCTGAAAGAATAGAATTCCAGATTTGCTTAACAACCTTCAAAGCACTCCAGGGAAAGGCACCAGCCTATATATCTGAACTGTGTGTCCGACGAAACCCCGGTGATACGACAGCTTTCTTTGAGGTCAGAAGATATTAATGCTGCTAACCGATTAGTTGAACCCTCTCGGTCAAATAAACCCGTGTACTATGATCGCGCTTTTCGTATATCCGGCCCGGTCATCTGGCATAAGCTTCCCCCAACTATTGCTAACATCCAGAATTCAACAGAGTTCAAACGGGTATTAAAAACAAAATTATTCAAAAAATCCTATCCGATATAAAACAAAAATTCATGTGGGTAGAAACAGAATTTCAGGACATTTTTTTCTGTTAATCCTCCATAGCTTATTTAGTTGCGGTTTTCTCCCCTAGTTATTTAATTCCCTTAGTATCCAGTGAAAAACCACGCATATAATGTCATATAATATTCTCTTGCTGTGTTAATAATAATAAGAGTTCATTTCTATAGCGCAGTTTTGTGAAGGTTCACCTCAAGTGTTATTTATACCTAATTTATATTTGATTATTTACACCCTTAGTTTCTAAATTGTTATTTTCTAATACCTGCTTATGAATGTTTTATGTCATAGTTTTAATTTGCATATATACTTGTATATATACTTATATATATATATTATAATAACAGATATACTATGTAGTATATCTGTTATTTTACAATTATATTAGGTTAGGTTAGTTAGTGTAAAGCGCAAAACGTCTGGTTTTTAGCGCCGAAAAGCTCCAACGAAATCAAAAAGGGGAAATATTTGATTATTATTATTATTATTATTATTATAGCGTGTAGTTTCAAACGGATATTTTTGTAGTATATAAACTTTGCAAAAGCTAAAAATATCCGGAAAAGTTGTATGAATAATAACGGGAAATGAATTCCGTGAGAAGGCTATTTATAAAGACTGACAGTGAAGTTAATTGGTTTTCTACTTGCTATATTCATGTTTTACGAACTTCAGTTCAAATTCGAATAAGTACGTCAATAGAACAATAATTTACTGGGAGTTTTTGGCTGTCATCAAAAAAACAGGGGTTGCACGTGGACAGCGGATAATCAATTTGTAATATAAATACGACGCCGTTTTAATTTAAAGGCTGAGACGGTACGGAGCAACGACGTCACGGGGACTCCCTCCCCTAGGGGGGTACATGGCTTGACAGAAACATCCCTTGTGACGCAGCCATCCCTCTACTGGCATTAATGATAATCACACTTACCAGGCGACTAGAGCAATACAGAAAAAGACACTAACGACCATCACGCAAAAAGCAACGGTATCCTATAATCAGATAGTTGAACCTAACAAAATTGAATTCGATGTTAAATTATAATAATAAAAAAGAGTCGACACACCAAAGGCGAAAGTAGCCGCCTGCAATAAGACATAAATCAGGTAAAGATGAAACGCCTGAATCGCCGCTCTAAAGGGGATCCTTTGAAAGCTTTAGTTCAGCTTTGAGTTAAAGCAATTATTATTATAACATGGCTTGATATTTAAGGGCGAGAGGGACGTCGAGGGGGAATTATTTATTAATTCAAAATAATGATAGTATTATTAAGCAAAACGATAAACTTAATATTTTTCAAAAGAAAAATATTTATTAAATGTATTGTAAATTTACATAGGCTTAGCATTTATCAAAATCTAATCAAAAATACTACTTTTTCTGACCGTCTTATTGTACGAGTAAGTTTTACAAAATATTTAAAATACGAATATGATTTTTAAAGTGGAGAAAAATATTTTTAATCCTTTCTCGTTAGGTTTTTGTAAATAAATTTAACCAAAGATTTATAATCCGCATTAAAAAAAAAACATTAAAGTTACGTAGTGTTTATGAAAAATTTAAACTACACACTGTTCTTTTTTTTAAATTTATCTCATCGACATGTTAAAGAAAAACCTTCAGAGCATTTTTTATGAGCTGATATTCAACTTTTTAAATGTTTTTGTAAAACATGCGTAGAACGGTCAGAAATGTGTAATATTTTTGATTTAATTTTGATATTTGAATGAAAATTAAAAAAAAAAAACGTAATAAATATTTTTCTGTTTAAAAACACCATGTTTATCGTATTGCACAATAATATTATCATTATTTTGAATTTATAAATAATAACTCTCCGACGTCCCTCTCCCGTTATATTGGGATGTTCTTTGCACCCACCTATATGAAAAGCATGCAAATAGAATTGAGAAAAAATTACTTAAACTTATCAATATACATACATTATATTTAAATAAAAGCAATTAGCTATATAAATTATAATAATGGTAACAAATCTTTTTCAACTTTAAATAAAAATAAATATCATATTTTACAAGCTCACATTTCATATTCGACAAAATGTATTTTTCGTAAATAGAATATAGAAAATAATAAAAGTTACAAAAACAGAAACAAAAAAAAAGAAATACATAAACGAATGTCGATTTTTCATCCAGTTTTTATTGAAAGAAAGACAAAGAGTAGTTTTATTATTATAATACTGTATGTGCGTGATGTTTCCAGTATAATAAATTATAAACTGTATAATGTAGGTATAGACATAAATACATATTTTTTTAAATACAAAAAGGGTAGACAACGACGGAAATATATATATTCAAAGTTATTGAGTATAAAAAAAATATCTTAATTTAGAATATCCATATTTTACATCAGTTCGTTAAATTTCAGGGGTGATTTATTTGATCGCGGAGACCGCTCGGTACCAACTACCAGGATGACTTTAGAAAGGTCAAATAAAACAAGTCGGGGATAGAAATATCTCCCAGCGAGTCTCGGCCTGTAGCACGCGAGGAGGCGTGTTATCCTTTAGTATACGCGACTTTCTGCGAGAATACCGCGGAATAGGAAATTTTCCGTTTGTAACATACCTCTATTTACTTTTATAACTCCCTTATTTAGTTTTATTACCGAACCGACACATTTCACAAACAAATTTTACTCACAATTTTTCTACCCGGAAATTTTTCTACAAAAGACCGAAATGCGGTAATAAAAAGTAATTATGATTTTGCAGTGGTATTTAAGGCTAACAGGGTACATTTCGTAGTAAGACGCTAATTAAATTAGAAATATGTCAAAAAAGAGAAAACCTATGACCTCGGTTTGATAATCAACAGCTGACAGAATGTCTTTTTACTTTGAGTAGTTATATATGTATATAATTTGTCGCCATTGCGGATCTAAAATATCATAACCGCCTCATATATATGTATGTATATTATCCCCAAACTGATCAGAGGCATACAAATGCAGCTGTAATGTATCATATACATACTCGCCCCACTGCTGTTCAATTTCAGGTTATGTTCTGATTTTCCAAATAGTAACATTTTGTGCATAATTTATTCTAAAATGTAAATATGTTAGTTTTAAGACGCTCTCACTAGTTTTAAGTCACTAGTTACAGGTCTAAGTTATCTATATAAGTCTTAGATGTAAGTCACTAATTATAAGTCTGAATTAGGTATTTTCTAGTTATAAATCTTAGCTGTAAGCCATTAGTAATTAATCTAATATGTAAATTATTATATATAAGTCTAAGTGATAAGGTATAGGTTAGATAAATTATGTTGTAAGGCGCTCTTGAGGTGATTTTCTCACGGAAACGGCGCTATAGAAATAATCCATTTATTATTATTATTATTATTACCTTAGTATACAAGAATCTTGAAGATGACGATAATGGCCGATTATCCTGAAGCACTAAATAATCGTAAACGTCGTACAATTTTTCAGAACTAGAAATGTCCTTCTCTGTAGCCGACCGATGGCAATGCAACTGTACATATTTTACATTTATCCACCTGTTAATGGGTATTTTGAAGTTTCTTTTAACGGAAGTGATGTTTGAAATATATAAACAGCTATGGAAATGATATTACATTTTCTGTCCAAAAAATTATGTTAACAAGTCATAATTAGACATCGGATTATATGCACTACGAAAGCAAAATATGCACTAACAATGCCAAAATATGTACTAAAGACAAAATATGTGGTTTCAAAGAAATGGTCATTTAAAATGCTCATATTTCGAAGAATTTTATGGCTAAAATAGGCACTGATGATGTATTAAAAAAGGCTCATATATGTACTAACGACCAAAAAAGTTCAATAATAATAATAATAAAAATAATAACAATAATAATATTTGAATGATTTGTATATGGCCGTATTTGACAAAAATCACCCCAAGGGCGCTGTACAATTTTTTTCCAGTGCTCTATCTTATCCATTAATATAATCCATTATACAACCTATGGCTAACAAATGCATTCATGTACACTAACGCCCAAAAAGGCTCAAATATGCATAATGCAATTGCATATAATCAAGTTAAAATAATACGAATACTGATTGAATAATTCATATTTGTGTAAGCAAGATTCGTTGCATTGCTCACTCGTCAGAATTCGAAGGTTATAAAATGGGAACGCTAGATACGGAGCTATATACATACAAATTAAATGATAAGGATGGGGAAAATCTTGCCAACTACCAAGAACGAGCTCCGAAAGTATTGAAATTTTATACTTTTGAATCCAGGGCAGTTCATAAACTCCATCTTGCGTTTGAAAGCGTGCCATGGCGTAGGGCGGATGGGAACGGCGGAGTGGGCCACGGCCAGGGCGGGGGCGGCGCTCGCCTTGCGGGCGGAAAGCCGACGACCACCCTGCACCACCCTAATGCTAAAACAAGCAACTGCACGTGCAACAGCATGTGTAAATGAATGACCTGCTGAACTGGTGTGCGAAAATTAATTTACAACATAACCCGTAAGAGCCGAGTATTTTATCAACAAAAATAGTGATAGGGCAAGTTTTGTAATTCGAATTTGAACAACGATGTCGCGGAAACATTCATATAACGCCTTTAGTAAGGTATTTCTTACTGTCCAAAATCATAATGTTTAAAACATTTCGAAATGAACAAGCATAAAAACTATGGTCATACCGCCGAGAGCTCCCTTCGTCGTCTCTCTTCCGAAAACACGCGTCATTTATGAAAAAGAGGGAGCGGTTACAACGGAAAGATGATAATATACAATGTTGTCGATCCATATAACTGAGCTATGAGATAAAAGTTGTTGACAAATGAAATTACAAAGATTACGGAGAATCATAAAAGAAACATTCCAGCGCATTCCATGTATAGGTTTATAAGTAGGACCTATCTTAACTAAAATGTATAAATCTGATTGACGGGACATTGAAATTTGCACATGTGGTGTGCTGTCTGGAATGTCTAGGCAAGTGCGACTATTTTAAGCTCGCAACTTAATTTTATTCCATATTTGTAAAAAGCATTAACTTTGTGGTTCGCCATAATTTACAATAAAAAAACACATAAATTTGTTGTAGACCACTTTTATTAACACTCCACCGGTTTCGGAAGCACCCTTCCTTCGTCGGGAGAATATTATAACTAACCTATGATATAGAATATTGACAAGACATATAAATTTTAGGTGTTGGAGTGGGGGGTAAGCAAATGGGTAGGGGTAATTGCGGGATTTCCGGGAAGAACAGAGCGGTTTTATTGGGAAAATATTAAGAATGGGACTAAAAGATAAGTTAATTTGGTTATTCAAAATACTAGCATTATTATTCAGGGATTTTATAATTTCGAGTGCTTCTAAGTTTTCCAATTTTTTGCTTTTATTGTTACGGTGAAGAATTGTAACCCCTGTGTCCTTGTTAAAAGTGTGATCTTTGTAAATTAGACGATTAGCAAATTCTGAGAAGTTATTATATTTATAAGTGTTAATAAAATAAAAGTGTTCTATAACAAATTTATGTGTTTTTTATTGTAATTTTATTCATTGAAATAAAAATAAAGAGTTGTGTTAAAAAATAAAACAAAAAGTGCCATATTTTTAGTGTTGAAACTCGGCTGAAACTGGGCAGTAAACACAAGTCGATGTATAAAACCAACCCATAAAAATATTCAGATCACATAATTCCCAGCAGAATCGACTTATCGATACTATCGTAAAAGTGTTATAATTGGCCCTATATAAGTTCGCGTCTCTAAGGGTTGATAGGTCAGGCTGACCGCCCGTTCCGAGGGGAAGGTTGTTACATTACATCACCGCGGCATGTAACACGAGGACGAATGGTAATTCCGAATTTACTCGGAAGTTCGAAGGTACATTCGATATCGTTAGCAGTAATTTGAACATTTCCCGAAAGTACATTTCGCTAGCGAAAAAAGAAAAAAGATTTTATGTTCTATCGATTTGCTGACAATACGAGTACAAAGAGCGAAGTAAAGAACGTAAAATAGAGAAATTCAAGTGTCAACTCTAAAATAACGATTGAAAAACATAATTTGAAGGAAATAAGCAATTGAAAAGATCCTCAATAATTATTGGCGAAGGTCAATATTCAAAATACATCCAGTCATCGCCGCGGGGAAAACATTTTTGTTGTCATTTTTAATTTGTTATCGAGAATCGAATCGTGTGAAATTTCATTGTAAAAAATTAATTTCACGCTGCCATCAATATAATAAACATATTCGAATCAAGGATTTTAACCCCTGACGTGGATGTGCCTTGGTTGGGAATAAATAAAACTTAAGGTCCCCCGCTGATGAGATGTGCTGACGACAAAAGAACTGCTGGGCATCGGATGGGTTAGAGCCCCAAGGATCGGGAAACTGGAGACATTTATCATAGGGAGGCCATACCAAAGCTGAATGCCGGAAGGTTCATGAAGATCGAATATGGAATGTAGGAAGCAACAAGAAAGCCACGCGTGTCTGCAGAATCGTGAACTTTGACATACCGTTCTTCCGGGACTCCCTGCGGGTATTTTATCTAACGGTCTCTAGAGAGAAACTGGGAAACGAATCGACCGTAAAATAAGTATATAATATATATTCAACTGATGTAGCCGGCTGCCGGATAGATCTAGCAGATGTCAGGCTAGATGGCGGCACGGGCATAAATCATCCGAATAGATAGTATCAATATACCATACTCGTACTACACGGAGCCAATTACTTTACCAGCCTTTCTATAAAACAGATTTTTCTTTATAAGGCTTTCTCTTTTAACAAGTCGGGCGTGCATTTCCTTCAAAATGGATATATTGCTGTTATTACTTTAAATTATAATGCTAATCGCTATAATAGATCAGTGACGCCGTAAGCTATGGAAGGTTGAAGGAACCAGAGCGAGCTGCTTAATATTATACTAGTTCGGTGTGCGCGCTTTCGGAGTATCGGGGCTTGTTTGAAATAGAGACTTTGTTTAGAAATGCGGTTAGAGTTTCGCTCTAAATTCTGTCTTCAGTCTCTATTCCAAACAAGCCCTGATACTACGAAAGCGCATACACCAGTATAATATAGTAAAGTTCGCTCTGGTTCCTATTACTGTGGTATCAATTCAACAACTCTGAACATTTTAACTCTTTCATAGCGTATATGAAAATACACGATTCCTCCCTACCTCGAATAGAAATTGGCGGTTTTCGTTTTCGAATTGCTAGCAACACTGGCTTTGCGCGCTATTTTTTTTCAGTGGATTCTAGCTACTCGTTCAGGCGGTAGCCATGTTTAGATTTTGAAAGGTAACGTCTGTGTATAATTTAGATTTTACGTGCTCTTTGAATTGTTTATTTTATTTAAGTTCTGAAAGTATGTTTTTCATTGCATAATTTTGAGCAAAAATTATTTGAATTAATTATTTATTTATTTTTAATATATAGTGAATGATTTGTCATTTTAAGTGAAACACACCCTTAGGGACTTAATGTTCTTTCAAATGAACGAAGCAATAACTTCTACAGAATTAAAAAAATTAAATAAATACATAAGATAAAAATAAGCACAACAAAAATGTTCAAATAATTCCTAGAAGCTGTTTGTTATCAAACATCAAATATGTTTTACCTCAGCCAGTTTTAATTCAGGTCTAAAAGGTTAATTTATAAATATTTTAATACAAGTAGACGTACCTGTACCTACTTGTATATGTAAGTTTTCATGTGGACATTGTTGTGAACTATCATTAAAGGGGCGTTTGATAGAGATAAATATTTTAAACCATTGCTGAAAAACTTTAAAATATTTTGGTCACAAACCAAAAAATGTTAATTATCAAAGCACGAGAAAGGGAGAATCACGACACATTTCTAAGAGTGAGCTTGTATTTTCAGTATAAAATTGTGAGCAAAGTGGGGATAGCCACGTCAGGGAATGTATAAATAGAAAGAATTCATTGAGGCAGACAGGAGACAGGAGACAGAAGATAGGACGGAGACCGGGGATAGTTTCATGACTGAAGCCATACGAGGCACTCGCTGAAGTAGATCTTCCCCGTCACAATTTACCCAATTATTGTTCGTATTACGGTAAGCGGTTTACACCGAAAAATAATTAACAAAATAATACGTCGCGAAAAATCTGGTCTATATTTGGATATGGCGAAGCCACGGATGAAGCGGCTATGAAACTATTTTTTTACCGAAAATATTTTGCAAAGTCGGCCAGCAAATTATGTACCTTTTCTATATACATAATTTAATATGGGTAAAATACTCTCACTATCGGCACGGTGGGAATCAGCCATCCAGAATCGTAATTTTATTGTATTTATTTTATTACACAAACAAAACAGCACATTTATTACAGTAAAAAACCGTTTCCAGAAAATAAATTTACAAAGTAGGTACTTATGATATGTTTCCTTGTAATTTCTGATTTATACATGGATTTGCCGGGTGACATGTGAAGTGAATAAGTGTGTGGGTATATGTGAATGTGTTTGTAGGTTTGAGAGGAGGTGATCTACATATTTATAGAAGTGATGTATGCTGATTGTGAGCAGTTTATATTATCGTCAAAATGCTCCTTTTAAATGCGGCCAGTGAATCTGGAAAAACATCAATGTTTGAATTGTTTAGGTTAATACTATTGAATGAATGAAGAAATTTGCAGCTGCATATGTTTTGTAACTATGCGTGTGGGGAATAGAGCTGTTTGGCGCGTACTCCTCAGGGGGGTATGTTAAAATTAATTAGCGACAGAAGTTCGGTACGGTCGATGTTATTATTTAGAATTCTATGTAGAAATGTTAAGTCAGCTACTGTTCGCCTTTGTTGCAAAGATTGAAACGTACATTGAAAGTTATTGTTGAAATTGTAGGTGAGATATGTTCCTTGAAATGGGTTTAATTATACATCTAATCATTGAAGAAGACAATATTAACAAATCTTAATGAAACACGAAACAGAAAAGACACAAAATAAAAAGGTAACGGTCGCAACTGGGACTCGAATCCAGATCCTCTAGTTTTACCGGGACTGGCGTATCGACCAATTGAACTATTTCGACCTAATTATTTTTAAAGATCTCACGTATATTGCAATTTAAGAATTATTTATTTATTACTAGCTGATGTGTACTCGGCCTTGCTCGGGATTTTTTTTTTTTTTGGAATAAAGTTACGAAGTTGTGAATTCTTGCTTGTCATTAGGGTGCCATTATTTGTTTTAACAGCAAAAGTAATATCTCCAAATAAAGAAACATTCATTTGAATATTTCATTCCAAACGTTTATTTTTTCAAAATATATCTAAATTTCCATTTTGAAAATATTCTACCTAAAAAAACTTCTTCTTTTGAATATGCAATCTCTGGCTAACCCGAGTGTTATATCTATGGGCTAACCTAAATAAAACATGGCGGGTTCAATGTTTTTGATATTAATTTTAAAACGTTATAGCAACAGTTTTACATACTGGATTTCATTCAAACTACTTTCTAATTCTTCCCGGCACTAATAAAAACAAACTGTGCTATTTTCAGCGAAACCGGTCAACTAATTTTCGAGACAATGAAGGCAAACAAACAAACTTACATTGATTTATATATATATATATCGATATTGTATGAACATATTTTATTATTAAAATTACAATAGGTGGCACAGGTGAAAAACACATCACAGTAGGTACATAGGTAAAATAGATAGTTTTCACGAAATACAACAACTAAATATTCCTTTTGTCTCACGAATAAATTCAGCAATAACATCGTGTATTCCAAATAACCAACAACAGAGGCGAGTATAGAAAACACCTCACACTCACTAATTTACTATCCTGAATTAATTCCCATATTTTTGAGACTGTTTCCCTTTCCTTTCCTTTGTGTCTTTTTCTGTTACATGTTTCATTAAGATTTGTTAAAATTATGTTCTTCGATGATTAAATGAGGTATATAAGCATCAATAAGTTATTAAAATATATATATATATATATATATTAATTACACATAGTTAGTGATTAGGTTTGAATAAAAAACGGTATTTTACAATCTTCATATTCCCCCTTTTTTACCCCCACTCCTTAAAGCTGGACACCATTTCAAAAATGGCTTATGCAATAGCTCACATAAATAAAAATAAAATAGAAAAACAATAAAGCAAGTAATTTA
This sequence comes from Halesus radiatus, assembly GCA_022606495.2. Classification (NCBI taxonomy): domain Eukaryota; kingdom Metazoa; phylum Arthropoda; class Insecta; order Trichoptera; family Limnephilidae; genus Halesus; species Halesus radiatus. The sequence continues at coordinate 28,595 of JAHDVE020002176.1, read as the reverse complement.
GAAATAGGTGATTTATTTTTATTTGATATGAGGATTACTAAGATGTAAGAAAACCAAAAACCTTCCTGAAAGATGGAAAATGCTTAAAATAAATTAAGAAAACCATGCAAAAATAAGAAATTGAATACTGGAGGGAATTGAAGAATCAAGTAGGGTTGGATAAAGAAAACACTTCTCCCCCAAAACCACGTTGGTGGGTAACCCTAATCCCACAATCTGACGTGTGTATTTGGGGAGCTAGTAATTGAAGTTGCCTACCTTCTCTAGTCGGTTAACCTTATTGAACAGCCTGTATATTGCAAAACTTCGTGTCTAGAACAGCAGGTGAAACTTTCAAATTTACGTACTTATCCGAGGCGGCAAGGGTTTAACTTTGACTTATTATGATTACGTCGATTCAGAAAACTGCCTCGGTGTAGAGACGTGACTATAGCCTTAAGCAGTGGATGTGATGAATATGCGTTATGAATCATAAATACTATCGAGATATTTAATTAATTTATCAGCTCTAAGATATAAGTTATTTGATTAGTAACACCATGTTTGTTATTTTCAAACAAAAACTTCTCCAACATGAGAGTCTGAATTAAACAATTTATCTGTAAAATAAGCTGCTTATATCATATACACACCTATATATTTAAAAATTCCATTAATATTAATATTTTTACTACACAAGGAATTATTAAATCAAAAATATTTACTAGTGGATGCATTGTTAATGCCCAATATCATTTTAGGAAACAATTTTATTAATTATATATTTATAAGCCCATTACTCATTATTGGAATGACATAACTAGCTGGAAACATTTACATTCACCTGGAAATTCCAGACAGAAAACGCTGTGCAAATTTAAAGACGCTGATCGAGAAATTTTAATGCTTCATTCACACAGATTTGCAGTTATGCAGTTGAGATTTTATAATAATTTTAGTGCTTTACAAGAAAGCTCCAAGATGTAACTAATCATTGGCAATAGGAAAATAAAAACGCAATAACTCTAAAGCAACAATTTTAACAGTAGCGAGTGCATTGACGTCGAGACCGACAACAAAACCGAGGATATTGTTTGTGTTGCATTACCATTCACCATTTTAAAATCACCGACGATCGCATATAGGTCATGTTGCATCGGAAGTTCGAAGGTGGGGTCGTTGACACGGGAGGACGGAGCATGCGCACATGTGACCGGATGCCCACTCGCACAGTGCACAGCTGAATAGCGCACACCTCTAAGTGGCCCTTTACCTAAATAGGACGCACACCCTGCCTTCTTGTTTTCAAAGCCAACTGATTGAAGAAGCCTCAAAACGCTGAACTTTAGTGAACCCACTACCCCGAAACGTGTATATATTATCGTACGCTCGCAATACCCCCGTAATATCGCCGAATTTTAATCATGGATTGACGAATGCTTGCATTGTCATTTACAAATTATTTTCAGACGTTCTCAATGTCAATGTGAAAATGTATGTCCATTTGAAGGAGAGTTTACTGTATCAATGATGAACCATGGAAAATTAGATAGAAGGAATAGTTACGTTAACCGATAGTGTGCGGACCAGCGCTATCGCGCTGTAAGTTTTAGTTAAATAATTTGCGACGCAGCGCTATAGCGCTGTAATTATCACTATGCTTTTTGTGGTCCTCGCGAGAGCACGTGTTCAATTTGAGCGTGGTATATTGCGGTTGGCGCGTGTCTTGATAACTGTATTTATTGTTTATCCTGTTAAAATAAATACACCCTAAAGTGAATGATATTTTTCATCATGTCGGAAGTTAGTTCTATTGCGGATGATCGTAATGTATCAAATGACAGCGGCACTACGGACGACGAGACCTTTGTTCCCATAAATGAATGTGTGCAGCAAAGCAAATGAGATAAGGCGATCCAATCTCATATGCGCCTGCTGTAAAAAGGGACTACATGGACTTTGCGCGAGAAAATACAATTGTGAAGTGAAATAATCTTATATTTTAGTATTTTTTAATATTTTTTGTAGTTGTAAACGTGTAGTTTTATTTAATCAACTATAATATTCGCCAAATTTCATTCTTTAATTGTATAATTTAAAAAAAAAATCATTAATATTGATTGAAAATAAGCATAGCACTAAAATTGTTAAGGTAACGATAGGAAGTTGACAGCAACATCGGCAGCTTTCACAAATCAAAACTGAGCAAAAGTCAATTCACGTTAAAACGTTATTACGTTTGATTTATTTTTTCATTTTATGATATGCTAAAATACCATTATGGGTTTAATTGCATCATTGAAAGCCATATTGGCATCTACAACTCTATTCTGTACGTTAAATTCTTACTACCCTGAAACGGGAAATCCTCCTAGTTGGACAGTCAAAGCATTTTACAAGCAAATGCATAATAGTATATCCTGTGCTAAATAAAATAATTAAGTTATAATATGTGAAAACTGTTAAAATATAAGGACAATGGTAACGGTATATTATAAAAAAATATTATAGCTACAATGTTACATTTACTACGTTAGTCGTTACTGTGCTTTTTTTAATATGAATACCGCACAAGAGTCCCAACTGCTCCCAACCGTCTGGAGCCAGTGAGACTATGGCATTCCCATTCGGGGAATGTTGTGAGGCTGAAGATATTGGGGAGGGGAAGGAGAAGGGGAAGAGGAAGGTGGGGGAAATACCTGGCTATTCAGATCTGGTCACCAAACACGGCTAAAAGCCATTTCAAGCAACGTTTCAATTCTGAATGGTGGTCTTTCACCAGGGCGATACTGAGAGTATCTTCCACTCTGGAACGTGCGCAAATATACTATATATTATTTTGATTTAATTAATTGCGAAACAACACAAATTAATTAAATAAAATTTACTTGCGCACGCCGGGATTTCAACCCGCGACCTTCGGATTTGTAGTCGGGAGCCTTACCCCTCGACCATGGAGGCCGTCGAATGTGTGATGTATTCATAAAGAAAATTCAATGTTGTAGAAATATCAAATTAAATTTATTTGAAAAGTTTAAAAAGGCATCGTATGCAACAAACAAGTAGCACTCATCCTCAAGAAATTCTATTTGAACTACCACGGATTTTAGATTACCTCACGAACAAAGGCCACAAAATAAAGACTACATAACCAAATTCTAAAGCCAATTAGTTATTATTTTTATGGGTGTAATTCCATTTAAAAATAGACTTTTTTAAAGCTGTCCACTTATAATTATCCGTTTTCATAAGGTTCAAATAGCTTCTTCAGTGTTTGATATAGCTTCAATACAACAATTTGTGCCATTGTCTTGTTGCCACTGTTATGGTCAAGCTCCCGTGTTGGATGCTATCCCGTCACGGGCGTTCCATATTGCACGAGACAATCAGTTATTCGATTCGGTAATTATTACGACAACGAATATTGCGAAAAATATATTTTCCGAACGCAGATTATTCCGCACACAGATTATTATGCACGCAGATTGAACACAGGTTTTATTGTAAATTGAAATCGTCGCATAAAAAATATGTTTAATATAAATTTGTACTTTTTTTCAAATGCTGTTTTTATACCTAACCTTAAACTTTTTTAACGTCCTAATTTAGGCAATGAAAAAAAAAATTGTGCGGAATAATCAGTGTGCGGAAAAATTGGTGTTCGGGGTTTTTTATGTGTCGAATAATCTGTGCGCGATTTTTTTGGTCGGAATAATCAGAGCATCATTAATTCATATATCAACGCGAGGTCATCACCACAATCGGGCACCGGCATTTCCGCTCGTCAGCCATAACTGCACGTGAGAATGTCAAACGGATCGTAATGATAATATTATGCAAATCTTATTAGATGTATGATAAAAGGTACAGCGTAATTTAAATAACGCAAACCCGAGTCGACGATGGTATCTTAGTATGGACAGCAGATGTTATGATTAGTAAAGCAATTATTTATAGGGAGTGTATATTATTGTTAAGACCACATAATCAGTTGGGATAGAAAATACAGTGGCAGTTGTAACTTGTAACGAGACGAGGCCATAGCTTAAAACATCGTGAGCATCTCGTGAAAGCTGTCTAAATGGACCACCGATCTCTTGTAAGTTAAGGTCCCAACTGACTGAAAATAAAAGAGGTAAGTATATTATTTCATGAAAAAATGCAGGTTACACCTATAAGTGAAAGATTTGGCAAGAAGGTAATAAGAGGGTAATAGTAGACGACCTCCATGGTCGAGGGGTAAAGCTCTCAACTACGAATCCGAAGGTAGCGGGTTCAAATCCCGACGTGCGCAAGTAAATCTGATTTAATTAATTTGTGTTGTTTCACAATTAATTCATTTAAAAATAATATATAGTATATTTGGGCACGTTCCAGAGCGGAAGATACTTTCAGTATCGCCCTGGTGAAAGACCATCATTCGGTATTGAAACGTTGCTTGAAATGGCTTTTAGCCGTGTTTGGTGAACAGATCTGAATAGTCAGGTATTTCCCCACCTTCCTCTTCCCCTCCCCAATACCTTCAGCCTCAGAACATTCCCCAGTTGGAGATTCCATAGTCTCACTGACTCCAGACGGTTGGGAGCAGTTGGGACCCTTGGGGGTATTCATATAAAATAATAATGAACTGATGATCTCCATATAACAATAGTGACAAATTGATAAGGTAATTTCACCAACTAACTAACCGGAACGCAATTTCCCCATAGAATATGTAGGCAGAAATTGTAATGCAACACAAGTCTGTCTTTGCACACTCTTTGTAACCTTCACATTCGTGGCGCTACCACGTCTTCCTAGGCAGTGGCGTGCATTGCTCTATGACCAAATGTAGGGCGTGTGTAATTACTTATTGAATATTTGAAAATAGCTATTTTATTATCATAACATAAACGCGTAAATTTGTGTTGAGCCAATTCAATGTATTAATTGTAGTGGTTAAAAATAAATGTATGTGTTCATATTAGAATTATGGCAAGCCACAAAATAAACGCTTTTTACCAATATGTATTATATTGTCATTTTCCACTGATTGTTGTCACCAACTAAAAAAATTGGGTACAAGTTCCTTAGCAAATTGAAGGAAAAATACTTTTGATCAGAAATTCGTTGTATTTTTTTTATTCGTTGTATTAGTTTATCAGCCTTTATGAACTCCACCCCTGATTCCTAGGTTATTCTTCCATCATGTTAGGTGTCACACATCTTGACACTCCTTTCTCTGTCCATCCGCTACTACATGTGGCTACAATATTAGCCATTTTCAATGAAAAAAATATCTCCATCCACCACTGACCAGAAAAACAAAACTTTTGATTATGTACATTGGTTGTTTTTGGCTCTCTGCCCCGATGGCTTGGCACGTCTAAAAACCTTAACAAGAAACAACCCCCAAGAAACCACCAGACATAAGACTGTCGTGAAATATGTCAAAGCACATATAAATTTTGATGACGGTTTCGCGTGTAAAATGATTCCGTTAATCATTATAAAACTCGATAGATTAGCCATGCTTACTTAATATGCCAGAATTGGTATTTTACCTCCAGCTCTGGCTTTGTGAAAGCTATATTTTTGACATTGAACGGGCCAGAGGAAACCGTGTTTGTGTTAAAGGTTAACTCGGCTTCGCTGCCGCTAAAGGCCATACAATAAGTCATTGGAGTGAAAACGAAAGGGGTACAGTAGGCGCTTCACAACCTCCAATAGCGTTAATACGGTGAATGGAGTTTCAAGATGATCCAAGGATTTAAAAAACGAATCAATTGAAAGATTCTCAAATTTCATAAAACATAGAAACTGCTTTCAAAAATAGAACATACCCGTCATGTTTCACAGCAATATAATTATTTAACCTTTCATTGATTTGTCTCAACTTCAATGAACCGATTTCGTCTGTCTTAGCCGAAGGAAACATGGTACCCTCGGAACAAGAAGGTTCCATCTGACACAGCTATGTCATGCGATAATGGGCTTAGAGATAACTACTTTTGAGTTCAATATCCCATAACATTTCCGAGTCAGACGACACCTACTTGCTGGACCAAGGGCACGACATTTATTTATTTAGACATATATACAGTACATTTTAATAAAAATGATTATAGTAGGTATATTAAAATTTACATAGTTAAATTATCTACCAATTACGAATGTCCATACAAAAGCTCAGTAATTTTGTCTGGGATGAGGAATGATTCTTAAATAATGAGTGCAGGGAGAGATGATGTGCAGAAGTGTATAGAAATTATGAAAACAATAATTATATGCTCACGAATTGTAATTGACTATGAATAAAAGTTTTATGAAAAATTAAGTGACCTACATCCAATCCTTACGCCACTCTCATTCCGATCATTTCGACGTGCTTCCATCAGCTAGGACGGATAATATCGGATCGTCTGGAGACCACTTAAAGCAGACATTCTGTTAGTGTGAACTCTCTAACGGTGAGTTCTGGCGTCATGAAACTTGTACAGCTGTTTTGTATGGAAATTCTAGATCAACACAACTGTTTTTAGCTCGAAATGTCAATTCCACCATTACATATCATAAAGCTCTAAAATATCGAATTAAATTTAAAACAACACAATAGACGCCATACTGTGTTGAAATTTTTTTAATTGGTTAAAAAAACTATAAAAATAATGTTAAAAAAAGTCGGGCGAACCCAGAAAGTAACTACTTGTTTAGCATACAACAGTAAAGAGTTCTACACAATAAACAAGAAATTAATATTAAACCTAAATATTCATTCCAGATGTGTAACAAGTCAAAAAGATGTACAATAAAAAAAACTAAAAATAATGTTAAAAAAGGTCGGGCGAACCCTGAAAGTAACTACTTGTTTAGCATACAACAGTAAAGAGTTCTACACAATAAACAAGAAATTAATATTAAACCTAAATATTTATTCCAGATGTGTAACAAGTCAAAAGGATGTACAATAAAAAAACTAAAAATAATGTTAAAAAAGGTCGGGCGAACCCAGAAAGTAACTACTTGTTTAGCATACAACAGTAAAGAGTTCTACACAATAAACAAGAAATTAATATTAAACCTAAATATTCATTCCAGATGTGTAACAAGTCAAAAAGATGTACAGTAAAAAAACTAAAAATAATGTTAAAAAAGGTCGGGCGAACCCAGAAAGTAACTACTTGTTTAGCATACAACAGTAAAGAATTCTACACAATAAACAATAAACAAGAAATTAATATTAAACCTAAATAGTCATTCCAGATGTGTAACAAGTCAAAAAGATGTACAATAAAAAAAACTAAAAATAATGTTAAAAAAGGTCGGGCGAACCCAGAAAGTAACTACTTGTTTAGCATACAACAATAAAGAGTTCTACACAATAAACAAGAAATTAATATTAAACCTAAATATTCATTCCAGATGTGTAACAAGTCAAAAAGATGTACAATAAAAAAACTAAAAATAATGTTAAAAAAGGTCGGGCGAACCCAGAAAGTAACTACTTGTTTAGCATACAACAACAAAGAGTTCTACACAATAAACAAGAAATTAATATTAAACCTAAATATTCATTCCAGATGTGTAACAAGTCAAAAAGATGTACAATAAAAAAATTTATATATATTCAAGACACAATCGGTCGGAACATTGTGCTCTCATACAAAAATTGCAGCCAATATATGGGAAATAATTAAATAATATTAATAATTCCCAAGGGAAGGAAGTACGAGATTGATCAAAATTACGGAATTCAACAAGGTTTCGGTAGCTCAATTGGTAGAAACGCAAGTCCCGCATAGACTAGAGATTCTGAGTTCGATTCTCAGTCGCGACCGTATCTTTTTATTTTCCGTATCTTCTTCTGTTTCATGGTTTTCATTGAGTTATTTTCAATAATGAATATAAAACCTTTCACTGACGTCTCACACCTCCTTAAAACCACTTAATTAATATCGGCTTGCCTCCCAATCGGCTAAGTATGCAGTTTTATTTTACAGTGTTGGTCTTGTTTTTATTACAAAGTGCAATCTCTGAGTTATGGACGAGCCCACAAGCTTCGCGTGTTGCAAGGTTTGGCTCGCGTCCTTGCGACTTTCAGCAGAGGTGATTGCTTTTGTTTAGAGCGAGCCGAAGGAACACACCATGTTAATAATAACGTGTATTATCAACAATGTTTGCATGTTTATTTATGAACAAACATTAAATACAGTATAAATAAATGAGTTGTGGAGGGGGGGGGGGACTTAATTTGCTATTTAATCGTGAACACCAATGTAAATTTATTTATTAAGAGGAATATACAATAGGCAAACAATCGCTTGGCAGGAGTCTAGAAATATTTGGTGTTAGCTCAAGAAGCGATTTTTGTTTATTTTGGGAATAATTTTGTAAGAGAGAAAAAAAGTTAATCAGGGGAAACTGTCACAAATAATCTATGCTTTATAGCTTATACATATTTGATCTACAAAAATATTACTTTATACTAGTATTTTTTTATATTTTAAATACTACTTTATAGTAGTATTTTTTTAACTGTTTTTTTATGTGCGTTCATCATTTTCCAATGAAATGAAATTATATTTCTAATAATATCAATACATATAATAATTATTAGAACTTTATAAAAAAAACTGTTATTTCATATAAATATTTTTACATTAATACTCAATTATTTACCTTATCTCATTACTTACTGTTAATTTTTGTCTGTTAATAATTTGTTTGTGCTTTATTTGTCTTTCACATAATTTGTATCCTGATGAGGGGAACCAATGGTTTCGAAACATATTGATTTTTATTTATTAAATAGTGGTTTATACAAAATCACTCTTAATCATTAAATTTAAAAAAATATATATTATTTTGTAGTTACCATTTTTTATAACGTAATTAAAAAAAATTGTTTAATTCTAATCAAGCGAAATTATAGGAAAAGCTTTAATTTATCTAAAGCATATTTTTCGGTTTTAATGTAAATCAATTCGTAGTAAAGACTAATCGAAATAGTGATTCACTGATTCGGCTTGCTTTGCCAAACTTAAGTTAAATCATGTCCGAACTTAAATTAAATCATATCTAAACTTAAGTTACATCATATTTAAACTTAAATTATATGAATAAATGCACCAATGTGCTCTGTTTAGAAATTATTTTTATTTTCCTTGAATGTTTTTATTTTTATTTTTTATTTTTTATTTTTACTAATGGCTACTGGAATATATTTATAACATTTCGCGGCCTGTGATTTTGGTGTGCTTGATTTTTTTCCTTGGCTTGTAAGGTAATCTTATGTACTTTTTTTTCTTTTTAATTCCTTTGGAATCATGTCACTCACTATTCATAATATTATATTATCATGTATAAAAACATACATTGGAACATATAGTCAGCCCGACTGCCATGAAATTCAGCTAATATACTCGTACATTATTTTTATATGTGTTAAGATTAATATTATCAAATCAATTGCTTTTTGTAATATTTGCACAGGGAATCTTTCCCGCCAAGATCATCCGCTAGAAAAACAAACGGTAGGTACAAATAGTAAATCGCGTTTTCTGCCAATAATCTGCCATTTTACTCGACAACGGGTAATTTACGGCAATACGGTTTACGAGAGTGTTCATAAAAATCATCCGATAAAAATAAAGTCGTCGTTGACGTTGGGAGCGTTGACCCAACTGGAACATACGATCGTCAAGTTACCGCTCGATGGATGGATGGGGTTTCCTTACCATAGAGTTTGGGTGGGCAAGATCACTGACCTAAGGCAAGTACTTGTACCTACTTACAAAGTGCACGTTACGGATGATTTTTGCGTCTTTACAAAACACGTCTCGCTGAATTTGAATCCCTTTTAAATCCGGTTATATGCGCTGGTAGAGAACAAATAAAGGGCGACATTAATAGATAAAACACAACGTAATGTAAGCAGTGCAAGCTTTCGTGGAAAGCAAATTTTTAAACATTATGACAAGTAGGCAGTAGGTTGGATTGCCTTCGAACATCGATAATATTATATTATTTATATACGTATTTATTTTTTTATTAATGACTATATAATTTTGACATTTTAAGAAGATAGTGTAAGACATAAATATTAAAAATGTATTTATATATTATAGAATATATTTTTAGTCCTCCCCACTAGGAGATCCTGTGCTGAGGCGGAACCAGGATTTGGATAGAGGATTTTCAGCGACTTCTATATTTCAACTTCAAGTTTTGGGTAGGGTATTTTCAGTAACTTCTATGACTTCAGTTCTTTTTTTGACAATTCCTTAAGCCAAACGGACTTAATGTAGTTATTGATCGATTTGATTTGTTTGATACTAGGTGGGAGTTTGTTGTATAACTTTACAGCTACAAATTCAAAGCTTCTTTGTCCAGAGGGAGCATTACACTTAGGCACACTTAGCTTGTTTTTTTCTTTGCTCTGGTATTATGGATCAAAATATTTTTGGCAAAGATATTTTGAATACTTCAAAATGTTTAAAGATTTCCTTTGTTGTCCTTAAATGGACATATTGGAAGATACTCTCAATATCTCCCTGGTGAAAGACCATCATTGGCATTAGTCGTGTTAAATGATCACATGTGAATAGCTAGGTACTTCCCAACCTTATCTTTCCCCCGCCTCATTCCCTTCAGATGCACAACATACAAGTCCTAGTGGTTCAGGGCAGTTGGGGCTCATGTGCGGTAGTCATGTATAAAATAAAGTATAGTAGGCATGTCCTAGAAGGATGCTTCATATTATGTTGAGAGGGGGCTAGTTTACACAGTTTAACGAAAGTATTCAAAACTAATGTATGTCGTCAAATATTTCCCACTAAATAGTTCATAAAGGAGTAGGTATTAGGTATACCATAATATGGCAGACTACAAACTAAAGAAAGGATACAGGTACTTTCAAACTAGCAAATTCTTCGTCTAATTTCGCCCGGCTTATACCAAACTACCTGGTGTCACTGTCAACTACATTATATTATTTTTGGTGGGTATAGTGATGTGCACCAGGAATGTTCCCCGACCTAATATAAATTCCACAAAGTCGGGAAATTTTTTTATTAAGAAAGTTATTCTGAATGAGGTTGTCTCCTACAAATGTTTTTTTTAAAATGAAATCAAATGCATTTAACTGTTTAAAGTACTGTGGTATCAAAAATCGATCAACAAGAAAATAAATAATTCTGTGAACCACCTACCATCTGTGAACAATTTTAGTAACTGCTTTGGGAAACAAGGATTCTTGTCTAATTAGTTAACACTAGCGATCATTATTGAAGCTGCACGGTTTGACTATAAGTTTGACATTTTCAAGCGATTTGTGATTTTACAGTGAAATATAAAGGTATGTATTACGAGTTTTTTTATGTTTTCTTAGGAATTCTCCTTCACTTATGTTACATTTTTTGAATTATCATTAAGACACACCGATGAATTCGTAATTTTTTTAGTTAAACGTATTTTTTTGGTGGTATTGTTTGTCGATCACCGTGCTTCAAAGAGTTAAGTTAAATAACGACAGTAAAATTAGATTTCCGATATCTCTAAAAATGACGAAGTTATGTGCTTCCACAGTAAAATTGAGTAAAAAGTATACAATCGTGTCTCGTGAGAAATTGTACTGAATTGCGTCACACGAGACGTCACAACAATTCATAATTCGAATGGCGGTAGTACTGCCGCAATACTGCCGCGCCAGTCATTCTATGTACCATGACATCGGCCGGCCGCAAATGTAAACATGGCAGACCTGGCGTGCAATTTATTATAAAATAATAAGGTATAGTCTTTGATAGTGATTTTTCATTAACAACAGTTAAGTTCACCTTATTAATGAAAGCATTTATTTATTGTTTCTTTACATTGCATTTTTTGGAAAGTTAGAATTTTTAACCTCACTAGGACAAGACTGTGATGAGGTTAATAATTTTACAAAATAAAAAAAAAATAGCACACAAATTATATTAAGATAACAATATTGTTACATTAACGTTTCTACGTATTGGGTACCAACATGGTACCTATTAATCTAATTCCATCCAATTCGTACAGTATAATGTAGTAAACATGTAGGGTGACCATGATATACATTGAAATTTAATTGCAAGAAAAAATATAATAAAACTATTATTTTTAAAAGGAGAGAAGAAAGAAAGAGAAAAAATACATTATAAAAGGAAAATAATGAAAAAATATACAAAAATTAAGCCTCAATTTAAAAGGACAAAGATGAAAGAATATGTTGGAAATCCTCGGATAGCACACATAATTTAACATTCTTTTTAAATGTACACAAGGAGTTAATGTAAGCATTGTTATATTAATTTTTGTGCTAGATCAAATGTATTGTATTTTAATAAAACAAAATAAAAATGGTAATGTGTTGTTCATCATTCAGATGAAAATTCACGCAATATCCCCATTTTTGGGGAATATTCCCCAAAATTAAATTCCCGGGAATTTACCCATCACTAGGTAGGTACAACAAACACATGAATTTGTGCAACTACGCATGATAAACATAATATGAAAAGGTTAACAATAATTTATTGAGCATTTAATTAATCAATCAATCATATTAACGTCGGATAATTACTAATGAGTCTGATTAATAACTAGAATTTATTCTTATCAATACAGCCAAGACACGGCCTAAAATGGTATGGCATGGGGGGAGGCTCATGCCGAACTATTAAATTTGTCTCAATTTAATTAAGGCGGATAGGTATTATTTATTCATTCGAAATAACGATAACATTATTACGGAATACGATACACATAATGTTTTTAAAGAGAAAAATATTTAGTGTATACATTTTTTTTAAATTTACATGGGCTAAGCATTTATCAAAATAAAATCAGAAATATGACTTTTTCTGACCGTCCCATAACATTAAAAATATTAGAATAATTTAAAAATTGGAGAAAAATAATTGCAATCCTTTTCCGGTACGTTTTATTACTACACTCAATTCTTTTTTTTCTCTCCGCATTTTAAAGATAAACAGGTATTTTTTGAGAATATCCAAAATTTTAAAATATTCTGTAAAAGATACGAAGGGACGGCCATAAAGAGGCTATATATCTGACTTGGTTTTGACAAATGCTAAACCTACGTAAATTTAAAAAATGTCAAATATTTTTTTCTCGCTAAAAAACATTACGTTTATCGTATTGTGTAATGATATTATCATTATTTCGAATTAGTAAATACTCCTTCTCCACCTTAAGCCTCCGCAATCAGAATTTCTATGCACATATTAATAATAATAATGACAAAGCATTTATATAGCGCAGTTTTGTGTTATTTCACTTCAAGTGCGCTTTACTATAAATAAACTTTAAAATGATTAAATAACTCCATTCAGTGGTATTCGTACAGTGCTACTTTTACGTTCTATTTTTTTTTACATTCTATTTATACATTATTACACACTTCCCTCGAAAACTACAAGTTTTTATGCACTTAAAATATACATGTTATCTTTTAAGATAATCTCTATTCAGGCGTCTAGTTGAAAAAGTAATTATATGAAATTCTATCGATGGAAAAAAAACGCAAAGTGTGTTCCGAAAAATATAAGTAACAGGTGTGGTTCTATGATTTAACATATTATAGGTATGAAAAAATTTACAGCGTTTCTTTAAATGCTACTGGAGTCAACAGTCTGGAGATTTTTGCTCTATTCTAAATATGTCGTGTGTTATTAAATATTTTTAAACGATCGCTTACGTCCTAAGCGTTATTTATATTAGCATATTAACATATATCCCTTTCAAAGAATGTTCAGTTTCCGCTCGGAGGTTATTGCTGGGTCTTAGGACCATTTAGTTAGGAATTGATTGCGCAAGTTAAATGCAACGGCAGCAAGGTCTTTATTGTAACCACAAGACAAAATTTACAGTAATTCATGAAAATACTAAAAGAAAAAAATAATTAAAACAACTACAGGTCAATCACCCAGAAAGGGTGTTGAACCAGGAACTTTTATTTTTTAATTTATCAACGTTATTTGACCCGTGCAACGGCAGCTTGAAAGTAATTTGACTTATCAATCAACATCACAACACCCAGACTAACCGGTGTCTACAATTAGCGCACAGACATTTTATGATAATAGGGACTGCATTTCGGGAAATAGAACCCGCAAACACCCGATTCAATGTCAAGTCTCAAACACTAGACCACGGAAGCGTACTTGGTTTTATATAAAAAAAAAATAAAAACAATCAACGAAGGATTTTTTTGAAAGCGTATTTTATTCATTATAGAGTTATTTCTGTAGTATGAAAACGCTACAAAAAAATGGTGAGATAAAAAAATATTTGTATGGTGCTATGAATGAGGGAAAAACGAAAGACGCACCACCGATCATTGTAACCTGTCTCTTAATCATAAACGACGAATGTAACAGAAAGAGGGATTACAATGGAACTCCCACTCGCGGGTCTTTTGCGTGTGTAGCATTCCATGTACAGTGGTGTGCTAATCAATTGGGAAAAAAGTATTTTTTCTGATATTTTTCACGTTTATTGATATTAATAGTTAATTTTCACAAACTAGTACGTTATATTATGGTAACCTCTACTCTTTGATACATCTCTATTTCGTTTTGGCATTAATAAATTAACAAATCACATATATTTTTAACTTCATCATCATGAAACCAAAGTTTAAAAAAATGCTGAAATCAGCTTTCCCCTAGTGGTGCAATCCTTTTTTCTGGGACTTTTCTTCACTATCGTTCATAAACGGTCAATCGGATTGAGATCGGGAGAGTTCCCCGGACATTTAAAAACACTTATTTAGCTAGATTCAAAAAATGTTTACATTTTATTAAATAAGGTTTTGTTGAACAATATTGTTTATGTTAGGGATTTCCCTTTCGAGTGTCAGAAGCAGCATACTCCTCAGAACTTCTTCAAATCTGAAGGTCTTCATCGTGCAGTGGATAGGCTTTAGGTTTCCAGGACCAAACACCCCAAAACATCATTTTGGGAGGGTATTTACTCGAAAGAGATTTTTCCCTGTCAAAAGTGGAATTTTCTAACTGTCCTGTGTCAAACATCTAAAAAATAAAAAAATTATTGTACCAATTAATTCGAACACCACTGTACGAGTATGTATGTATTCGAATGATTCGTAATCCAGAGTTCATAAGCAAAGGGCTTCTTGTAACTAATGTGAGAACGCTGAGGAATCAAAGGATACACACTTACGAAAAGAGCAGATAAAATTAAAGAGGTTCTTCAAGAAAGGGAACTGATTAAAAACGTAAGACTGGAACAGGGATTGCATGAAAGCTAAACACTTTCCGAGTCCGTGTGCGGCGTTAAGCGGCACTTGACTAATTTCTATAATTCATAAGGACGTATGGCGTATAGTCCGGTACGAGGGGGATCGAGTTCCCTCTCCCTTCAGGGTTCGCTGAACTGGCGGGCAGGGGCCTGGCGAGAGTGGTGAGTGAAGAATATTCTTGCCCCGAGGCGCTTGGTGCTTAGTCCTGCAGCCCGAGCACTGCGAACAATTAAATACAGATATTGCGCCACTTTAAGGAGGTGCTTGAACCGCGTTACCTGTTTTGTTTTTGTTCGGCAAAACGCAGACGCCATTGTTCCGAGTTCGGAAGGAGGAAACCACAACAAGATGTCTTCTAGTAATAGTAACGGACAAATAATTGCCAAAACTGCACGTATGTTGGTGGTAAAGCATCGTGAATAATCCGTCTAGATTCCTGTCCTACCCAATAGGAAAAAAAAGAGAACAACGAAAACATTTTGCAAAAATTACAGAAGAGAGATAAATAAGTTTGAACCAACAGTACGTACAATTGTAAGCGTTTCTAAATTTAATATATGGAACAAAAAATTGACTTTTTCACTAGGGTCTAACATTTAACGGTTTTTAGGTTATTTGCGTCAAACAAAAAATGAATGAGCATAGACTGATAACAAAGGATTAAAGGACAGGCTTTAAGGAGCATGATTAGTGGGAACCAACTAAGAAGAAAATTAATTAGCTAATATTAATGTACACTCAAGATTTGTGAAGCTCGACTATAGAAAACATGGTCAAAATGATAGTAGTAATATTTGAGAATATTCTTCAAAAGAGTTTTCTACCACTGCGAAGTTTAGGCGCCCACCAGACTAGAAGATGGTGAAATGGCCGATTCCTTATTCCTCAGCGCCTGAATATCCAATGGCTTCACGATTCACAATAAGGCGCAATCGTTCATGCGAAAAGGTCCGCAAATCGGCCGCCGTAAATAATGCCAATAAAGGCCATAAACATGAGGCTGTGACGTATACATTCAGCGGTGTTTATGTCCGTAACCTGTCCCGGGCCTACACCAACAAGGGGCCCGGTGGGGGACTCGGTGGAGACCGGGGGGGACCGGGGGGCGGGGGTCCCGGGACGTTGCCCCCCGGTAACACCAGACAATCGAGACCCACGTCAAAAGGAACAAAGGAGAGGATACTACTTTTGGATCCGCGAGATAAAATATGGATGAGAGACTGGATTGGACATAAAATATTAGAGACGTGTGATAGAAGATCTTGTGAATTGATAGTTCAGACCATAATTTATGGCCACACAGCATCATGGGGCCAAACATGTCTATACTAACCACACATTTTCACTCACTCTCTTATTAGCCCGAACATTCCGGAGTAATATGGAGCCTTAGGTAGAAATAAATGCGATAGTTTTAAAACTTTGCATATACAAACTCTCAAGGATCCAGGGAAACACCGAGGAAAATGTTATTTTTGTGATATTTTCCTTATATAATTTTTTTTTTTAAATAAAACATTTTTTCGGGAAATTAAATGAGTTTAAGTTTTTTTTATAAATTAATTACGCATCTTCTTACATTCAGACAGCTGTATCTCGAGAACCCTTCAAGCATCTCAAACGCACACTCGATATAGCTCTACATTTTGAAGAATCTACTTTTCGGCAAACCGAAACCCTACAACATTTCCCAACACTGAAATCTCTTACATCCTGTAACGCGAGAATACTATGGTCCTTTCCCAGCGCGGCTCTAAGCCCCCAGACTGGTCTGTTTTTTTTTTCTTCGCGAGGTGGTCGCCCCTGAGACCTTGCCCCCCTCCCCTGCGCACTTCTCCGTCCCGACGGGCCCCCTAGGCTCGGGATGCAATGACCCGCCAGACAACAAACACGCCCAGAACGCATCACACACACACACCCTTGCAACCACAGTATCCACACACAAGCGTTCCACGTTTCATTATAATAACATAAGTTTTTTTGTTGAAATATTGAACATTTACAAAATGCTAGGCTAGCTACTATAAGCAGACTAGTATTAAACCTGATCGAAAAGACGGAACGCCTCTGTTATGTATACTTTGTGTGTATATTTCGATGTCAACTTTGAGGCGTAGGCACTGGCAGATATCATGGAAAGTCACACGACTTGGTTTAGCTATGACTCCTATCTTTATTCAGTCCATCGTCTCATAAAATTACGTTGTTATATTGAATGACACGACCCGACCCGACCCAAGTATTTTATTTACTCGATCATACCGTGTCTTCCTGGAATGTCCCCGATTTATTCTTCCGTCAATTTCTGCGTCATACATTCTATTTACACTCCTTTCTCAGTCCATTCGCTCGAAATGTCAAAGTCACCATGCATCACTTCCCATTTGAATCGTTTTATCTATCTATATATATAAAAATCAATGTAAGTTTGTAACCTAGTTTGTTTGTCCTCAATGTTCTCGAAAATCACTGGACCGGTTTCGCTGAAAATAGCACAGTTTCTTTTTATTGGTACCGGGAAGGTTTAGAAAGTTTAGTTTGAATGAAATTCAATATGTAAAACTGTTGCTATAACGTTTTAAAATTAGTATGAAAAACATCGAACCCGCCATGTTTTATTTAGGTTGGCCCATAGATATAACACTGTGGTTAGCCACAGATTGCATACTCAAAAGAAGAAAGTTTTTTTTGGGTAGAATATTTTCAAAATGGAAAACACGAGTAGGTACCTACTTAAGAACTTTATGATTTAGATATATTTAAAAAAAAATAAACGTTTGGAATGAAATAAAATATTCAAATTAATGTTTCTATATTTGGAGATAGTTACTTTCGGTGTAAAATCAATTATGGCACCCTAATGACAAGCAAGAATTCACAACTTCATAACTTTATTCCAAATCCCGAGCAAGGCCTGGTACACATCAGCTACTATTTTATAAAAAATAAACAGCCGTTCAGCTTGCAAAGTTAACTATATCATATTGTATACACACGTCACACATACACAGATTAACGGATTCAAACAAACATCCACACATACAGACGTCCCGTCCCCTGCACCGGAATGCACAACGGATTATGAAAAAAATATTTTCACAAACAAATATTTATCGCAGGTTGGGATAGGGACCGTCTGTAAACATAAACTCTGGAGGCTCGGAAATCTAATGCGGACAACAGCAGCTCTATTCACGTTTGTTTGTTATGAAGCGGAATGCAGACATCTAGTAATAACAACATTTTGTAGTATTTCTTATGAACAAATTGTAACCATTTTTTAACATTTTTTTATTCCCCAATTATAAATAAATACCGGCTAAACTGCACGAGCAGATTGTCCGCAGGAAAATTTAACAATGTTATCATATATAACGCCAATTACTACAATAAGTACAATATAAAAAAAGAGGTAGAATAATGAATTATTCTTAAAGTATCGTTAGACAATAATACTCAAATAAGGCATTTATACAAATATATCATAGCCATATTTATTATTGGACAATAATATAGAAGTACAAATACGTTGGATGATAATCCATAAAGTATAAAAAATTATATGTATATAATAATAAAGTGGTGATTACAAAGTAATTTTTAATTTACTTATTATAAATATATCATTTACAAATAATACCTGCGCGAATTCTGAAACAAAAGTTAAGCTATACAACAATAATTACATTCAATATTATGTATAATGTTTGTACCTACAGGTTACATAAAATCAATGGAATACTAATACATTTTACGTACATATTTACAATATTAATATAAACACTGTAGATTTATTAAACACTTTTTCAGCATTTCTTTGAGGTTTAGTGGTGCATTTAGATTCGATTTTTATGTGGATTAGGCAACATGTTAAATATTGTAGATATGTACAAGATATGTGAATGTTCGTTGCTCGTATTCATTTTTAACGACCGTTCCCTCATTTTGACTAAACCGTGTATATGATCTACCCTTAGAGTAATAATATACCTACTCTAAGGATCTACCCTTTTTTTATATATGGAATCGGACATTAGGTTTCGGAATACAATTTTAATAATAATATAATGCGTATTTTAATGTTCGTTATTAATTATCCAATAAACAGAACTCCATTGAAATTTTAATAATAACTACATAATCGGACATGGTTATTTTTTTATGCAGAAGACACTTTCAAATTGTTTGTTTTTGGTGTTACAATAAGATAGCTGTTGCACCTGCTCTTTCCTAATCAATTTGGTTAAAAATATAAGAAATCCTGCACCACCGAAGAATGATTCAAAGAAAAATATACAAAATAAATTCTAATTATATACAGGATTTTTTTCTTAGATTATCTCATAAAATTAAACAATATACGAGTTTTTACTATACAGTAGCGAGCATATAAATGTGTTGCTTAAAATATTAGTTTATTTGTAAAACATCAGATGTCGATGTGATTTATTGATACCTTTTTACTTCATATCATATATAAACACCCCTTAAAAAGGATCCATATGAAAATTTGAGCATAATTTTTTTTTTAATAATTTAAAACGCATTTAAAGATTTTTTCTTCGAAAACAATAAACAATTACTCAAAAGTACTCAAATATTTTTTTCCACCCACGGGCATATTTTTTAGTGAGGCAACACTAAGATTTATACAAAAAATAAATAAATCAGTACATTGCGAAATGTGAATTGGAAAGGTGAAAATTATCTGCTGAAGCGATTCTTTTTGCAGGATCGATTTTACTAAAGTAGTCAGAATAGACATTAATGATAATATAAATCAAAGCATCGGAATGACAAACAAAATTAATAATCAACATATATTTTAAAGGAAGTCCAAAAAAACGTGCGGCCCGCAAAAACTCAGAAATGAGTCCCGGTAAGATCAAGGGAGTTATATGGTGTGGTAGATCTCTATCCCCCCTCCAGGATGAGGGTTCCCGTTTTTACCTAAAGGGCGTGCTTTAGAAGATATAAGGGCTGGAAGTTTCGCCCTCTAGAAATTTCAAGAACAGTCTTCCGGAAAGTTCTAGAAGGTTGGATAAAGCTGTAGAAAGTTCTCGAAGGAATGGCGGAGTGTGTCTACTTATATGTACTTTTCTTGGCGGTGAGTCTAGAAGGTTCTGGATGGTTCACAAATGCTTTAGAAAATTGTGGAAGCAGAAAGTTCTAGAAGCTTTCAGAAATGAGTGGTGGAATATGTTGGTGAGTCTAGAAGGATCCGGAAAGTTCTATAAGGTTCGATAAAGCTGCAAAAAGTTCTGGAAGAAGTGGTGGAGTATGTTGGTGAGCCAAGGTTCCAGAATGTTCTGAATGGTTCGCTAATGTTCTAGGAAGTTATGGAAGGAGAAAGTTCTAGAAGCTTTCAGAAATCAGTGGCGGAGTGTGGCGGTGAGTCGATAGTTTAATAACTTTAATTAATACATATTATAAAAAAAGCATTCTAGAGCATTCCACAACATTCCAGAACATCCCGGAACTTTCTGGAATGTTCGGTAATAGGGAATCAGGAACATCATTGTGGAACATTCCAGAACACTCTCGAATGTTGTCCTGAACGAAGCCGGGTACCCCAAATAGTAAATTTAAAAAAAAAAACAACGAAAAGTCGGCGCACTCGCATTGTACCTATCTTCACCATGCTTCAATCTGAGTATCATCGTGCCGATAAAATGATCTCCTCCGGCACGCCTTTACAACTCCAGCTTACAGTTTACAACGTGCAATAAACTGTTCCGAGATTCGCCAATCAATAGTCCAACCCACCGTTTGTTCACTTTTGTGGTTACGTATGAACATCGTAATAATTAGAAAACTTTTATAAAATTGACGAAAGGTCGGCGCATTATATCAGCATACCTCAATACGAGCACCGTTATAATGGCGATGAAACGATCCCTTCTGGCTCCCTTTACAACCCGATAGCAGCGAGTTGAAAACACAGCATAAACTGTGCCGACTAATAAGATTCGTCAATCAATATTAAATTACACTGTCTGTTCTCTGCTGTGGTTTGCGGCGAGATGAACAGCCTCCTTCTGCCTTCTCCTCTGCTGCGGGCGGCCTTTGACAGTTTATAACTTTCAGCCTTTTATTTGAGAATTTACGTGCACCTGCCCAGTTTCGTAGTTCGTAGCGATCTCCCACAAGAAAGGCGTATTTTCAGACACACGGTTACGAAAATACCGTGTAATATAATACACTAGCTGAAGTATACCCGGCCTTGCTCGTGGTTGTGGATGGTTTGGAGTAAAGTTTTGAAGTTGTGAATTCTAGTAAACTTGGTG
The DNA here is from genome assembly GCA_022606495.2 of Halesus radiatus. NCBI lineage: Eukaryota > Metazoa > Arthropoda > Insecta > Trichoptera > Limnephilidae > Halesus > Halesus radiatus. The sequence goes on along the minus strand of JAHDVE020002176.1, from coordinate 7,040 downwards.
TAATTTTAAGGTGGAAATAATATTATTGTCAAAATTAACATTGTTATAACTACCCCTATTCCTGCCCCTCACATCACATCATTTAATATCCTTATAAGCCTTAACATCTCTTGTAAACATACTTCCCAAATACCTAGACAAACTCATCCACTTCCTCCAAGTATTAATAAGTTGTCCACAAATGTTTTTTTAAATAAAATTAAACTATGAACATATTGTTTGAAACTTGGATCGTAGAACAAAACAAAATAGGATCGGGGTATTCGAACTTGTAGCTCAATTGTGAGCTCAAAATTTGAACGTTTTGCAACTAAGTCGAATATGTTCCATTTTGTTCTCAGCACGTTTCGTTTTTTTAAAGATAAATTTAACCCTTTGCTCCCTCGGTTGACCTCGGAGGTCAAGTTGAAGCATGCCACAATGTTACTGTTAAAAACACTACAATTTACTGTTTTTAATTCGACCCTGTAACCCATTCCAGCGCTGAGATAATGCGCAATAATGAAACAAACACACATATGAACTCGAAATGTATATATTAGATTATATATGTAGTTGTGAACAGCAAACCCTTTTTTACGTGTATGTAATGTATTTTTTTAATAGAAAGACAAACATGCCCAGGTTACGAATAATCTGACGATATTTTAATCCCTTTTTTTGCAGTAACTCCACACTTGAGACACCCATCTTGTAGGAGGGAGGAAACACCGAGGTCGGCAGATCATTCCACAACCGAGCTGTTGAACACAAGAACGGGTCGTAAGAAGCGAACGTTTTCATGTAAAAATGTTGGGTGCCGCGTTCGGCGTGTTTCCCGACTGTGCACCAGTGCCGAAGGGATCAATGACGCTAGTTCCTCAGAGTGTGTTCCATTAAAATACCGGTAGAACAAAGACAGCATCCCCACCTGACGTCGTTGGAGCACAGACGTTTGTTAAGATAGGCGAATCTATTAAACAGACCGCCCGTTTCTGCAGAGTCAAAGATTTTTTTCCCGATATGTTGGGGCTCCCGACCAGAGGTGGCTACCAAATTTTACAGTGGGGCGCACTTGCGATTTGTACAGGGTTGGCAGTAGTGTACTATTAAAGTATCTGCGGGCTCTGTAGAGTACGCCCAGCTTCCGAGAGGCTACTACCAATATTATTTAAAAAAATTGCATGCACAACGATGGAGGATTTGGCCAGCAGGGTATCGAACCCGCGACACCACAGCGGGAACACAATCGGGATCGCTCAACCGATTAACTAAATCCTTGAAGCAATGAATGTGAATGGAAAGTGAATTTTGGAAGTAATTTCGCCACAGACGGGAATATATAAATGTACGAGGTGTGTTCAAAAGAAAAGGTGGATTTTGAATTTTCGCGGGCTGTGTAGATTCGATTATCGATTTTTTTTATGTTGGTACACATATGTTTATCATATGTTAGCGTTATCAGCCATTTTGGATCATAGGTTTGTTTTTGACAACTGGAAAGGTTAGTCACGTTTTTGGGTGTTCTTCGATTTTTTACTTTTTATTATTTTAGTAAAAAATCGAAAAACATCGATTTTTTGGATTTTTTTGAAGAAATGCTGATAAGGACATAGAACACAAAGCAAATCTAAAATTTCTGAGTCTGAAAAGCTGTGCCTACCATAGGAAAAATAACGAACCATAATTTATTTTTTTAATAATAAAAAAAAATAGGTATGAACTTGTACACTCATTTATTCTGTCGGCCATAAAAATCGGCAGAATAATATAATAAAATGTCTATTTTCAAATATCCAATGCACAATTCACACCCGAACTTGAAAATCTACAGACAGCCTACCTTTGATCATTGAGCAACGGACGCCAATGCAGCCACTGACCGGTGATTTGATTATAGTCGCAAACAATTTATTACACTTGATTTTACCTTTTCGACTGTTAATTTTTTTAATTTGTTGATTGGGAACTCCCTCGAGCGCCAGGAGCGCGGTGTGAATAAGGCTGGAGCCGTTCTTAGACTATCCTCTTTTTCGTCCAGTTTCCATGTGGATTGTCTTTTTCTATGGAATTTTCTATGGAATTTTCCATAGAAAAAAGAAAACTCATGAACAATCTGGATGAAAAAAAGTATCGTCTAAGAACCCTTTAATGATCGGAAGACTAAATGCTGCAGAGGCTAATAAAAAAAGTGATGTAAGATTGATAACCGATAAATTCTTTATAACTTCAGGTTTTTTGACACCAAAAGGCTAATATATTAGGGTACCAGGGGCGCTATTCCCGTTATTTTTAAGGAAGATTCCTTGCGTTTTTCCTTAGAGTTAAAGACTTCTTGATTAACTGCGGAATTCCGGTAAGACATAGTAAAAAGATCCTAAATAGATTGTCAAGAGATTATTTGAAAACACAAATTGATGAAATATCTTCAAGTGGCATAAGAATTTGAACTAAAACTTTTAAAAACAATTACATTATGTTATAATTCATTTTAATACATTTTTATTTTATTTTTAAATACCACAAGTAAGTCTTTTTACGAAGAACCAAATTTTATAAGGTACCTACCTCATTAGATAGTCATGACCTTTTTTGTCTCTAGTTCTAAAAGTGACATTTGAATTTGCGCTTGACGTGAATTGTCAAATATGTCAACATCTATATAATGTTTAATAATGTTTACTAGCTAATTATGTTTAAAGTAAATAATAACGTAATTGGTAAAATACTTAATATTGAGTTTTCCTTTTGCTAAAACATCGCAAATATTGAGTTTTTCTCTTATTAAAACGTCGCAAATATTGACATTTTTGATGAATGTCGCTCGCTGAATTCAACCGACAGCTGTCATCCGAGAGAATCGGAACCGAAGTTAAGTAAGAAGGGTTTAACTCTAAGGAAAAAGTTAAGGAATCTTCCTTAAAAAGAACGGGAATAGCGCCCCTGATCACTGTTAATTTGGTGCATGTATAAATACCAACCTTTAATTCTAGATCGAGAGAGAAAATACACATCAAAATGTTTCTCATAAACACGAGGGTCATTAAATATTGACGTAAAGTTTCAAGAAACCAATATGGATTGATGTTGAAAAGCATTGTGTATTGCTAGGTGGAGAGAGAAATGTCAATAACACAAGTGGAAAGCTTGGGATTATTTTGTCTGGAGTCTAGACTTACAGACTGAAACTGAACGGTGTTTCAAATAGATATAAAGAAATTATACACCATTTGCACTGAATTTAATACCAATTTTCTTTCGTGCATTATCTGGGTACACTCACCTTATGGGAATATGGTCGAGAGATTTTAATTTTATCTCAATTTTATTTTAGTAGTAGTAACTGAACGATTAAATGTGGTCAATATTTATAAAAATCTACAATTTAAGCATAGAACAAAAAAAAACAACAACAAAAAATTAACGAAAATTTGTTTATTTATTATTTAATATATATTTTTAGCAGTATTTTTGCTGAGATTAAAAAATACGTCGTTATTGATAACAACCGAAAATGAATTTTTTTTTTTCGAAATTACAATTTTGAATAAAAATTAGGTAGGGAACTGTTAGGGCACTGCTCCACCTAAAATTGATGTTGAAAAAAAAATTAAATTCATTTTCGGCTTCAACATCAATAACGACGTATTTTTCAATCTTAGCACTCTAGCTCACTCAAAAGTCACGAGCCGCCACAGATTTTTAGTATAGTGCCCTGAAGGAGCTACGGTAGTAGCGAAACCTGGTCGGCGAGAAGTATATCAAAAATAAGTGATGTAAACAGAGTTATTGTTTTATTATGAAAATTTGTTTGTCTCTGAAGCAGCAAATGTGAACTCTGGTTTCGTGAAATCGGCTATGGGAATTCTAGACCGACGCAACTCTTCTCAGCTCGCTACGTCATTTCTATCATGAGCTACGGAACTTTTAAAGATTCATTAAACTGGAAAAGTAAGACAAGATATGTGTTTAACCCAATATATATATTTTTTTAATTTTCAAAAACAAACAAAAAAGTGTTTAAAGTCGGATTAGCAACATTTTAGGAAATATTTTCTGAAGAATTTCAGGTAGGATCAACAACAATGGCGTGCAGTCCATAAAGGCCGAAAAGTTTTGCTTATCCCTAGGCAAAACAACGAAGTATAAATAAAAATAAAAATAGTGATTTTTTTTTAAGCGACAAATCTAAGAAATAGGTAAGGACTAGTACGCTCATTTATTTAGTTTGCCATAACAATCAGCAGAAGATGATAATAAAATGTTCATTTTATTTTTATAATAATTGAATTCATACCCAAAATTGAAAATCTACACACAGCCTACCTTTGGTCATAGAGCAATGCACGCCACTAATCAATAACATTAAAACATGCATTACTTAAAAATAGCCAGGGAATTTATTGTAATTCGCGTAACTTTATCTAGTCGCATTTCAATAATTAAAATGATTTTATTAATTTTCTGTGATGCAATCTCATACTGAATGGAGAAAATGGTGCAGCACAATTCAAGAAAATAAATCGTTTAATAATTATTCTGGTAAATACGAGGACTTGACACCACACCCTATTCTGTTTAAACATCTAAAGATGCCGAGAAAATTAAATGCCAGTAGTAAATTTAACGCTTTGTCGATGCAAAGAATTGATTCCCGGAAATTAAAATAAACAAATTGGCTAAAAGAGCAAATATTATGACAACGGCCATCACTAAAATACACCAAAAAGTAAACAATGGAGGAAAGATTTATTTAAAGGGTGATATTGCACAATGATTCTGGGATATTGAAGTATAAATATGATGAGGAAAGTTTTGCTTTCAAAGGATACCCTAGTTTGGCACACAAAGGAAGCTATTATAGTGACAAAATTAGTGGAGGCAGAAATTGAATAGTGGTTTTTAAGGGAAGACATGTAATGCTAAAGTGTATCACTGAAAGCTCTATCTACTCGTATGTAACTTCTCTCTCTTTTCATAAACTTTTTTTGATGAGCACTTTCGGCGTGATGTAAAACACATACTGATTTCATTTCTTTAATTATTTAAAAAATTGTCTGTAAATAAATAAAATAAATAAGTAAATTATAACGCAGCTATAATTTTTTTTTAAAGATCAAATTAATACATCTGCATAACCAACCGTGTACATAACAAGTAACAACACTGTCGTATTACGAAATACAAAGTCTTTATTAATAGAAACTACATAATATGTCAAAATGACTAGTATATTGTGAGGCTGGGGGGAGTGGGAATGGGAAGTTGGGTATATTGGGAAGAGCAGGATAGGAAAGAGGAAGGTGGGGAAGTACCGGGCTATTCAGATTTGGTCTCCAAAGATGGATAAAGCCATTTCAAGCAAAGTTTTGATTCTAAATGGTGTTCTTTTATCAGAGCGATACTAAGAGTATGTGCCACTCCGGAACATGCAGCAAATATACTAATTATTATTTCATATTATCAAATGTGAAATAACATTAATTGATTAAAATTTTGTTGCACATGCCGGTATTCCAACGTGCATCCGCTGTGGATCCGTAGCCGAGGATTTTAATCGTTCGGGCACGGGGATTGCGTATAATAGAAAGATAGGTTGCTACGGAGCTTTCAATTACGGGACCATAAAATAAATGACTACACGATGAGAAACAAAGGTAATCTTTTTAAAAAAACATCACAATCAAACGACCCATTTATGGAGGTTGCATTAAATTATAAAAATTTGTAGTTTGAAAAATTAAACGTAAAAAGGATAAGTAAAGCAATCGTTGCTAATTATATGATTGATTTGAGGATGGTGTTATAATATGTTAATAGAGCATCACATCTATCTCAGATTGGTAATATGTACATATAATTATAAAAACATTATGACTTACCTTCAATCATATGTATTGTCAAACAGAAATGGCCGTTTTCCAATGGAATAAGAATTCAATGTGGCTCTTATAATAAATTACATGTATAGGATTACATTTAATTGTCAGGACATAGATATACATTATAGTTATCCATGTTAATGATTAAAATAAAATAATAACGATCACTCCAAATTGAACTAGTGAAACTGCATTCTCTCAACCATTTAAAAAAACCCATTGCACGTTAAAGAGAATGTTTAAAGATTCTAAGCATTATCAAATAAAAAACAATTGCTTAAAAATTACAAAATATTTCGAACTATAATAGCAATATCCGTCGAAGATAAAGGTAATCTAGTATTACATAGGACGGTGTGTAGGACTTAGGACACTCGGCTAGCAGTTAGATGAATCGAGTTTGAAACTCACACCCGCTATTAACTTACTCCCTTAGAACAAATTATTCTCAGTTAAAGGGTCTGTACTATAAACCAGGGCTCATAACTCATTTTCTTTTTGAGAATAATAAATTAAAAGGACATTGGAAAAAAGTATTGCCTAATGGCAAGGAAAATAGGTAAAAACTTTCTTGAAACAACATATAACACACCGAAATTCTACTACAGATTTTAAACTATCTAATTTTATGAACATGACTAAAATTATAGAAGACAAGTCAGCAAACAATGTTTCGAAAAATATATTTCAAACTTGCTTCACTTCAAGCACTTCATTTTTGTAAATATGTTTGACAGTGAAATCTAAAGTGAGTTAATTAAAAAAAAAAACACTAATATCATTAAGCTTACAGATTATAATATCTAGGGTAGGTAAATCTTTTATTCATTACAGTCGGTGATATCATGGATAGGTTCATAGAAATAAGAGAGTGAATAATGCGCTACCTACAGACTAACGGCAAACCTCTTGATTTGTATTCGTAACACATAATAAATAATATTTATACTGAACATTATTATTATAGGTATAGAAATGTTATTGTTAAATTGCACGAAGCATGAATTTTATATGTATGAACTGTCACAACCAACTGTTCTGATGTCTAGTGCGTGAGGTTTATATAATTTAATGAAACAGAGCATTCAATTGACCGGTCCTTAGAAATGACAGAATTTCAGTGGGTGCAACAGTTTTAGCGAGTCAAAGCACAAATATGTTAGAGTATAATATATGACA